>CAJQZJ010000221.1:285871-307855 GCA_907164525.1 Lophiomys imhausi
ATAAAGGGCCATAGATATGTGTGTCCCTATAGTGGATATAAACAGCCTTAGATCTGTGTGCCCCTATAGTGTATATAAACAGCCATAGATTTGTGTGTCCCTGTAGTGGATATAAAGAGTTATAGATCTGTGTGTCCCTATAGTGGATATAAACATCCATAGATCTGTGTGTCCCTACAGTGGATATAAACAGCCATAGATCTGTGTGTCTCTACAGTGGATATAAACAGCCTTAGATCTGTGTGTCCCTACAGTGGATATATACAGTTATAGATCTGTGTGTTCCTATAGTGGATATAAACAACCATAGATCTGTGTGTCCCTATAGTGCATATAAACAGCCATAGATCTGGGTGTCCCTACAGTGGATATAAACAGCCATAGATCTCTGTGTTCCCATAGTGGATATAAATAAGCTGGTGCCTCAAGCCCCTGATGTCTCTACTTCTCCACCATGATGGACCAAAATAACTTTTTCTCTCGATTATCCAGCTTTTGTTAGGTATTTGATCAGGGTACTAGGAAAAATAATAAAGTCAATGTAAGTGCTTTTGATGAGCCTACCTTTGTCCTTGTTTTCATTCAATTGTTGGTCAGACTGAACCAAAACATATTCATCAAAGAATAAGGATGAACTTTCTGAAATCTGCCACATATTGACCTGATTACTTCTTAATCAGATATGTTGTAACTCTTGAAATAATTGAATTACCTTCATTTTATTTATTTATTTGTTTGTTTATTTGTTCGCTTGTTTATTTATTTATTCATCCATTTATCTATCTATCTATCTATCTATTTATTTATTTATTTGATTATCTGATTGTTTATTTATTTGTTTGTTTGTTTGTTTATTTTTGAGGATATGAACCTCATGGGAATGGCTTTCAGGCCCTTTTGTCAAAATGAAAAAAAAATTACAAATTTATAAAATTTGTCAAATTTTTGTGTCAATAAGATCAGTTCTCCCATAGTTTACTTGAGGGTAGTTACTGGCTCAACATAGATATTAGGCTTCTGATAATTAACTCTTACCTATCTACAAGTAGTATATTTACTTTGCATATTTTGTGCTAGTTTGTGTTACTGGAGTTAGACCTAAAAACGCAAGTGGTGGAATTCTGGCTAGAAAGCTACTAAGTTTACTTTAGCTACTGCCATTCAAACAATCTATGCATCACTGAGATGCCTTAGTTTGTGAAAAGCTCCTGCCACACTTCAGGAAGGGCATGCATTAGTGATGTGTTACAGCCCTTTTCAGAGACTATTAGTGCTGCACAATGATCACTTTATGGGATAGATAAGCTGCATATTATAAGCTACTAAAATGAATTGAAATATTAAGCTATTTTTCCACATAAAGGGAACTAAATAAATAGTGCAGTGGAAATAACCATTGAAATAGCAGTAATCATGATTTAAGAATTCCTTATGAAGAAGTGATGAAATTCATTCAGGTGAAACCTCGGAAAATTTTTTATTGAGATTTGTGCAAAAATATGCAGCTACATACTGAGCCAAGGAGCTAAAGGAGGGGGGAATTTCCTAAATACCTTGGAAGACATGAAAGACATTTCAAAATAATGAGAAGCTGATCACACATTGCTTGGGATCATCATTAAGACACAAATATCAATTTGTAAGAGACCTTTTGTTTCTTAAGCAGAGGGTGTACACCTTAGATGTCTGTATTAATCTTTTGAGAAAAAGATAAAAAGATGATTTCAGGAATAAAGGAGTGCTAGCACAAGAATTTATAGAAAAGAAAGGAGGTACCTTTCCAAGGACATGGGAAAGCATTCTTGGAAAATAAATGACAGTCTTTAGGATATGCTACACCATCAAGAACTTTCATATCACTAAGTTCCATATACTGTTTGGAAATAAATATTATTGATAGCAATAATTACAAAATAATTTCAAAAATGGAAACCAAAATTCTAAAATTTCCATCCCATTCCCTTCAGTTATCTATAAGTTTTATGTGTTAAGATCTGACCAAATATATGTAAACAGTTAAAATGTATAAAGAGGAGAAAAATTTTACTGTTTCAAACAACTCCCTTTATGGGACTCAAGTGTAACAGTCCAGAGAATGTAATACATCAGTCTAACATCATCTACAGTTTTCCTTTTAGTTGGTTAAGTTCACTGTGTTAAATTTCAGCCCACAAATATCAGAGTAAAACAATAAAAAGAAACAACTCATGTTTTAAAATTATTGAAGTTTGATGAAATGCTGACTTTCCTGAAAGAATGAGAGTTTTACGGGCTCAAAGATCTGCTTTTTCTCACTGGTGAGATACACAGGGTTTTTAAAGAGTAACATGAGCTTATTGATAATATTTTATGTTTATTTTCTCTTTTATATGATATTTATTTGACATTTGATATCAATGTCAAATATTGATACATTCTTCTCAACCTACTAAAAAATCAATCCATTATTTTTAGGTAAAGGAAGGATTGTTTGTTTTGTTAGGTTACACAATTTCATGTGGATGTTGAATTCAAATCAAAGTTTATATACATATATATTGCTGTACAATACATACATGTGTATATTTATGTACATGAAAATCCTATATATTCAGGTTGAACAATTCAGGTTATCAATATCTTAATGTACCTTAAGTTAAACAGAATCAATTTTTATAAATTTATGATTACAAGTAAATTTTTTTAAATTTTTTTATGTTTATTACTTCAAGTTACATCTCCATCACAGTCCCTTATCTCCACCCCACGAGGTCCCATGCTCTCAACTTCTCTCTCCTTTCCTTCCTATCCTAATCCTCCAGAGTAGGTTGCTCCTACATATCAGCCCCCCTCAGTTCAACAGTCATATGAATATTAAGAGCTTCCTCTTTCACTGGGGGCCTACATAGCAACTCCATTAGAGCAAAGTGTTCCTGTAACAGGTAATAATATCTGTGTTCCTGTTCCTTTTGGTGTGTTGGTTGTGGGATAGTTATCCTGTTCTACATGGCTAAAATCCAATGATAAGTGAATAGATGCCATGTGCATCTATCTGAGTGTGGGTTAGCTCACTCAGGATGAGCTTCTCTAGTTCCATCTATTTCACTGCAAATTGCATGATTTCCTTGTTTTTGATAGCTGGGTAATATTCATTGTGTAAATGTACCACAATATTTTTTATACATTCTTCTATTGAGGGACATCTGGGTTCCTCCACAATAACCACAAACAATATAAAATACCTGGGGTAACTCTAACCAAGCAAGTGAAAGACCTGTATGACAAGAACTTCAAGTCCTTGAAGAAAGAAATTAAAGAGGACATCAGAAGATGGAAAGATCTCCCATGCTTATGGATAGGTAGAAACAACAAAATAAAAATGGCCATCCTACCAAAAGCTATACATAGATTCAATGTAATTCCTATAAAAATACCAGTGCAATTCTTTACAGACTTTGAAAGAACAATTCTCAACTATATTTGGAACAAAAGAAAATGGAGGTATCACTCTCCTTGATTTTATGCTATACTACAGAGCAATAGTAATGAAAACAGCATGGTACTGGTATAGAAATAGACCAATTGATCAATGGAATCAAATTGAAGACTCAGAAATAAACCCACACACCTATGGTCACTTAAATTTAGACCAAGAAGCTAAAACCATCAGTGGAAAAACGACAGCATATACAAAAATTGATACTGGTCTAACTAGTTTTTGACATGAAAAAGTGCAAATTGGCCCATACATATCACCTTACACAAAACTTAAGGACAAGTGGGTCAAAGACCTTAACAGAAAGCCTGACACACTAAATGTAATAGAAGAGAAAGTGGGGAAAAGCCTCAAACTCATTGGCACAGGTAACACATTCCTGAACATAACACCAGTAGCTCAGGCTCTAATACTAATTAATAATCAATAAATGGGACCTCATGTAACTGAAAGCTTCAGTAAGGCAAAGGAAATTGTCGTTCAAACAAAATGACAACCTACAGACTGGGAAAAGATCTTTACTAACCCCACATCTGACAAAGGGCTAATATCCATAAATTGTTTTAAAAAATGCTACTGCATCAGTAATAATATCTTTTTTATTTTATTTTATTTTTAATCACTTATTTTTTATTTCTTCAAGTTACATCTCAATCGCATTCCCCTCCCTAATCCCCCCTCCAGTCCCACCATCCCACCTTCAAACCACCGTCCTCTTCCCTTTTTTTTTTAAGTTTAAGGTATATCTTATTTCCCCCAACAGTTCCTCTTTTCAGTCCAACAAATGGTTCTTTCTCTTATAATAATAAATACAATACAAAACAACAGAGGTAATTAGGCCACAGTTATGAGGGTTATATGGCTTAGCTTATATTCCCAATGTCCAGTCCATATGTATTTGGTACCTGACTTTAAATTTCTATTATCTAACCATCTCCATGAGTTTAAAGTTCTATATCTAACTCAACATTCATACTAACTTGCAACACAATTTTAAAGCATCATCCTAGATGTATAACACTCTCTTGACTCCTAAAAAACTCAAAATTTAATTATGAGACTCTAGCTATCTATTCTTCAACCACCTCAGAGACCTGAGAGGGATAAATATATCTGGTTTTATAGGAAGTACAGGGCCTGCAGCTTCCAAAACTAAGAAATGACATACCAGTGGCTGCCTGGGCAGTTCCCATTTTCTCAGCATCGATCTTCAGTCGTTTGGCCCCATTTCTCTGACAGACATTGATTGTAGAGCAGGGGTTATGAAGGAGTTGCCTACCTTGTCTTGGCAGAGCCAGGCCGTCGACTTACCTGCTTCCAAGTTTTGTCCTTTTTGGACAGCATTCTGTCTACAGTTGGAGCAAGGGGTTTTTCCTGCCAAGAGATAGGCTTGAGACTAATTCAATCATCTCCCACTGGAGATTCTTCAATGCTCATCTTCTACTTGAAGGAGAATAGGGCGTGCTGTCAGAAGTTGATATGTCTCGATATAAAAAAAAGTCTAATGTTAAGAAAACATCTTTGAATGCCATATTCTGCACATCTCTTGAGGTTTTTGAAGAGGCCCTATCTATCTCTTATGTTAGGATAAGCAGATGTTGCTTGTCTCTTAGCAGCTTTATTTCTGATTAGCTTGGAAAATAACTATAATAGATTGTCATAGTACCTAATATAATGACCGGCTTGCATGACTATTCGTTTGCATTTCTTAATTATCCTAAACAGTTCATGACAATTAGTAGCAAAAGGCCGAAACTTCACATTTCATTTTTTTTCTTTACACCCTAACCCTTCCATCCCATTTCTCTGGGGTGGGGTGTCCCTATATAACAGTCCCTCATCTCAGTTCAGAAGTCATATGAGGGCCAAGAGCCTCCTCATTCACTGGGGGTCTATGAAGCAGTACCACCAGTGAAAAGTGTCTCATTGCCCGGGAGAGAGAACCAAAAAAACAAACAAACAAATAAGCGGACAAACATATAAAAAAGGATAAAAAATAGAAAAAATAAAAAGTCTATGTCCATGTTCCCTTTGGTGTGTTAGTTGTAGTGTCGATAATATCTTTTTTTAACTGTTTATTTACTACTTCAATTTACATCTCCATCACAGTCCCCTCCCTCCACCCCTCCCAGGACAAACCTGTCACCCTCCCACCCTCTTCCCCTTCTCCCACCTATCATACTCTTCTGGTGTGAGGTGCCCCACATATCAGCCCCCTTCAGTTTAGCAGCCATACGAGGGCTAAGAGCTTCCTTTTGCAGTGGCACTCCACTAGAACAAAGTGTCCCACTAACAAATAACAAAGTCTATGTTCCTGTTCCTTTCAGTCTGTTGGTTGTAACATAGTTATCCTGTACTATATGCCTAAAATCCATATATATGTAGATTTTTATATAAGTGAATAGATGGCATGATCATCTTTCTTGGTCTATTTTAGCTCACTTAGGATGAGCTTTTCTAGTTCCGTTCATTTGGCAGTAAATTGCATGATTCCCTTGTTTCTGATGGCTGAGTAGTATTCCATTGTGTAAATGTACCAAAGGTTTTTTTTTTTTTTTTTTTATTCCATTCCTCAGTTGAGGGACATCTGGGTTGTTTCTAGTTTCTAGCTATTACAAATAAAGCTGCTATGAGCATAGTTGAGATGTCCTTATGGATTAGTGAGGAATCTTTTGTATATATACCTAGAAGTGGTATGGCTGGGTCTTGAGATAGAGCTATTCAAAGTTTTCTAAGCTATCACCAGACTAATTTCCATAGTGGTTGTATAAGTCTGCACTCCCACCAGCAATGGAGGAATATTCCCCTTTCTCCACAACCTCACCAGCATTTGTTGTCTTTTGAGTTTTTGCTCTTAGCTGTTCTGACAGGTGTGAGATAGAATCTCAGAGTTGTCTTGAGGTGCAGTTCTCTGATGATTAATGATGTTGATGTTTCCTAGGGTGTATTTCTTTTTTCCTATATTCAAATTTCAAGAAGCACAATGTTTAGTTTATTCATTTAATCAACCTCTTTTCCATTTAAGGAGCATGAATATCTTTTTAAATGAATATACATTTTAAAGAAATGATAGTAGAGAAATATCTTGTGTGTTGTATGGATGTAGCAGATGTCAATTTAAAAAAATCCTTGGCTTATAGCTGCACATATAGAGAAGTGGAAGCAGGACTTCTTGGGAATTGAGAAAGATACTCTGGGAAGAAAAAAGGGAAGGCCTTTTGCCATTAGGCACAGAAGGAAACAGACATGGTTGTAGGCTGGAGGAGGCAAGGTAGATGGGGTAATTTGAACTAGTTAATGCCAAAGTGTTGAAAAACTTAAAATTAAAATATGTTGGAATATATTTTTAAAATTGTGAGGCAAGTTAGTATGAAAGCTGAGTTAGATATAGAACTTTAAACTCATGGTGATGGTTAGACAGTAGAATGTTAAAGTCAGGTGCCAAATACATATGGACTGGCCATTGGGAATGTATGCTAAGCCATATAACTCTCATAATTGTGGCCTATTTATTTCTGTTGTTTTGTATTGTATTTATAGTTATAAGAGGAAGAATCATTTGTTGGACTGAAAGGGAGAGGTGTTGGGGGGAAAAAAGAAATACCTTAAGCTAAAAAAAAAAAAAAAAAAAGGGAAGAGGATTGGGGGTTGAGGGGGAGGAGAGTGGAAGGGTGGGACTGGAGGGGGGAGTAGGGAGGGGATTGTGATTGAGATGTAACTTGAAGAAATAAAAAAATAAATTATTTTTAAAAATATCTTGGAATATTTATTTTATAGTCCAAAGCTACCCTAGGTACTGGGTCTTAGGTCTTTTTATATCAGGAGACATAAGCCATTATTCTTCTAAAGGTAATCAATGAGAAAAAAATTATCATCCAAGTCATATAAATTACACTTTAATTTTACTTTAAAATGCTCTGTATAATTAATCAAATTTCTATTTTGTTCTAATCACCATGTATTTGAGCATAAAAAGAACCAAGTTTATCTGCAAACACCAGACAAAATGACACAGTATGCCAAATATTTAAATTATGTGCACACTTTGCACATTTCTATTTTTCTCTGGTTGAACTTCCTGCCTCCCATTATGAGAGCCATATGACTGGACATTGTGAATGTTTAGTTCGTCTCTGCTATTTTTTTCCAATGCACAGATACCGTTCAGCACAGATGAACTCTGCACAGCCTGACTTATAATATGCTCTGCCTGACTTGTGTATCAAGTCTTATGCCCACAGAATTCTGATCTTACTTTGTCACCAGGTGTCTACAGATCATGCTGGTGACTATGAAG
Organism: Lophiomys imhausi; assembly: GCA_907164525.1. NCBI lineage: Eukaryota > Metazoa > Chordata > Mammalia > Rodentia > Muridae > Lophiomys > Lophiomys imhausi. Next base: position 293,644 of record CAJQZJ010000221.1, read on the forward strand.
AATTTGGACTATATGGTCTAACAGACTTTGGAGCTTAGAGTGTATTAATGATTCATTTAAAGGGATTTCTATATATAATTGAATAGCAAAGTTCTGAAAGCTCCCATAATGATAAAGACAAGCAATTTCCACAAAAATAAAATGTTTTCCTTATTTTAATGTAAGAATACTAGGGTGGTAAATTTTCATTAACTATTAATTATTTTTATCATATATATATATATAATTATAGTATTTATGGCCTAAATGACCCTGATTAATTTGGGATACATTGTAAAATTTTCAGGGCTATCATAGTACATGTAGTAGCATACTAATTTTATAAATATAACATGTAGATGTAATATGAGGAAACTATTTTGATTCTATAAAGTAATCCATGCTGCAAAGTCACTGTATATATATATATACATATATATATATATACTTATGTAAATGCACACGTATGAATATACTACACATATGTGTTATATATCATATTCTATGTATATATACTAATCAACATATTACTATGCATTAAATATATTATATGTTAAATAAATGCAATGAAATATTTATGAATTGCTGTGTGTTACATTATTTCTTTGTCACCTTATAATATATTGAAACTAGTACTACTGATGGTGATTCTTAGCACCTTCTATGAGATTATAATAACATATGTTTCTAATTCAACCTCTTTAGACAAATTTATGAATATCATTTTATAGAAAATTTTCAGAGAGTAAGAATGACAACCCTGTTGCCTCAGAGCCACTATATAATAAAGTTAATTAGAAAAACTATGTGGCAAAGCACCATCTTATGTACTAAAAAGCCATAATGAAATCCATTGTTGTTTATATGTGCTAATAAAAATGCACTAATAAAAGCACTAATTAAAAATGAAAAACATACTTAAATGAAAGAGATGATGTTATTTACAAATGGTGTGGTTTTTGAAATTATTATTGAATTACACAACAATATATAATTGTGAGTAAATATGATGCTTGCAATATGTTCTGAGGTGCTGTTGAATGTAGGTCCTAATTCCCTTTCAAATTAAAGACAGTCTCTGACTATAAGAATGAACTAGGTAATCCTAAAAGCATATTTACATTTCTTTTATTTGGACTCAGTTCTTTGCTGCTTTACTGGGATGGCCTGAGAAAGTATGAAAGACAATAACCTAGACAAAGTTTCACTCTCTGAGTAGCACAAAACACAAATTTTTGAAGGGATGTCCGTACAGATGTCAAATTGTTTTCAGTGGAACAGTAGCATTTAAAATTAGGCAGATCCCTCTTCTAGACACTATAGAAACCCACACTCACATGCACATACCAACACACAGAGATATTACACATGTGAATAACTAAAACAACGAAATTGAAAAGACTTAAACTGCAAAGTTGGTATTTAACATTCAAATTAGTCTTTAAAGCATCAAAGGAAAAGAATTACATGAAAAGGGTCTATAAAGTTTCTTTTGACTTCAGTGTGAATGATAATGAACGACAGGCAGAAATGTGAATGAAATTAACAAATACTATGCAGTTTTTCCTAAAATGGTATTTATAGCAGAACTGAGGTAGTCAGATAATATAAATACAAGATATCTAGGTAGAAATAGATGATAGAGAGGTAACATTTGGCAGTTAAAATGAATGATATATGGTAAAGTATGGAAAGATAATATATGATAGAGAGACAGTAGAAGACAGATAGGTAGGTTGGTAGATGATGGAAGACAGATAAAGCTGTCAGCAGCAGTTGGTACATCAGTATAATTACAAAAGAAAGTATCATTTTCTTCTGCAAACAAGTTATAAATACAGAAGCCTCATACAACCTATTTATTTGACATATTTCCATTCAGAATTTTTTCTTTTGAAATTCATGTGATCACATATGTTCACTGAAGTATGTTTTAGCTTGCTTTTGATCCTTTCTTTTATTTATTTCTTTTTTTCAATAATTCATTTATTTACTTTAAATCCCAATTGGAGCTTCCCCTACCTCCTTTTCTTCCATTGCCTAGCTTTAATCTCCCCTCCCCAATATACAGAGGGAAGATAAAATTGAAAATTTCCTTTTCAACTTCCATGAACTGTTTTTTTATTTTTTAAACAGCATACTTACTCATGGTAAATTTCAATGCAAATCTTATTTTAATTTATACATTTACAAGTGAAAGAATCATGCCTTCTTCCACAATTCCCACTAGGATCACGAACCTTTACTAATTTTCCACACACTAATGAACTTTTAATAAAGATTTTCTTAAGTACAATGATAATTATGAGATGTAAAACAAAGATTATTATATTCTTCCATTCTGAAAACATAAGCATCTCCTGGAGACCTTGTTAAGAAAAACATTCCTATATCCCACAGCTCATAACTTTAACTCAATGGGCTATTACATTTTTAATAAACTCCCAGATGATGCTCTTAGACAATGAACCTTTCTCTATATATTCATGAGGGACTCAGTATCTTGTATACGATTCTCTTGTTCCATAATATACAACTCACATGAAATTGGAAAGGACTCAATGATTCTATGTTGAAAGGTGACATATTTTTCTACACAAGGACACTGAAAAATAAACATCTGCTCATTTTTCTGAGAGCCATGCATATTTGCTTTGCTTATATACATATAAATAATGCTGTTAATACTCATAATAAATCTGGAAAGTAATTTATAGAGATTTTATACACTTTAAATTGCATGTATTTAATAACAGGTATGAGTTTACTCTAGATTACATGCTCTCAGCTATTAATTTATTGTGTTAGTCAATTGCTCATGGTAGTTATTCAAATACGCATTATTAAATTCCATATTTGTATTGTAATAAATTTAATAGATACTTTTATGTAAAACCAGCACCAATTTTTTAGAATGTTTCAAAGTTCTATGACTGTGATGAAATGCTAATTTTGTGCTTGTAGTCTTCACTATTGGAAGAGCCTAAGTGTTCATTGCTTTAGGTACTTGTTGTTGCTAAGTAGATATGATGGTTCTACAGAACTAGTATAAGCTGTTCAGTAATAAGGCCTGTGACACTGATAATATCTGCATTCAACTTGAGCCACCCAAGAAAACTTTGTAGAACTTCTCATAAGAATTGTTTCAAACTCCTAAATTATGAGTTATTTCTTTGTAACAACAGACACCAGAAATTATTAATCTCCAAAGCAAGTCCACATATCACAAACAACAGAGATTGGAATGAAAGAGTGAGCAGGTTTCAAATGGACATGGGATGCTGTTGTTAAGTACTTGGACCCCAGTGAGAAGAGCACTGATAGTTGGAAAAGATTTATAAAAATGACAAGATACTTTTTTGAAATACTGAAGATGATTAATGGTAGAATACAGAAGACAAGTATCAGTTTCGCCACTGGACTATTCTCAAAGGACAGCTGAGTTCCTGTGCGGTTGTGCCACAAGTATCTGAAAGAACACTTTACAGAAGTTGTTTCCAGAAGGTTCACGCTATGATTATGGCTTCCTGGATTCTGAATACAGAGCAATGTTTAGGTGGAATGAATAGGTAGTTAATAGGAGTGTGAATAAAAGAGGACTCTGCTTCAGGGCTGACAAGTGGGAGAAAAGAACACAGGCGGGGACCAGGTACAATATACTGAGGCCTACATCACCAGTTAGAACTCCTAAAGTGTCCAGATCTGCCCCAAATGGGGCTATAAAGTGAGAGCAAACTCGTCAACATGTTAGAAGGCTTGAGGGGTAGAGGGGTACTTCCTATCTAAACTATAACGAGGTCATAAGGCAATCTTCAACTATTAAGCATCATTTTGAGAAAACATATTCCAGAGGAATCTTGGCAAAGAGTAAATAGCACTTAGGCAAATACTAATACTATAATTAGAACATAAACATTTAGCCTAAAGGCAAACAAGCTAAGAATGGTCCAAAAACCTGGGTTGAATATAGAAATTCTAGCCAGTTTCTCATAGACCAGTAATATTATCATAACTGTGAAGACTTATAGACAAACTCTTTCCAGCAATAAACCTTCTGAGAGACTTAAACAGGTCATGTCTTCATAGATTTTTCCAGGGTTCTAAGGTATAAAAGAGCTTTTAAAAAATCAATTGTGCTTGATTTTGTCTTGTGGAGTACATTGTAATTTGATATAAAAGTCTGCCAGACTTTTAAAGAAATTATATTAAATTCTGTGGAAAAAAAATCTCAAAAAAATTTTTATAAAGAGGATTTTGTACACATCACAAGCTGTAGATAAGACAGAGAAGATGTACACTGGGCAAGAAAATGCCCTGTTGATAAAGGGGGGGTGATTTAGAGGGAGGGATAAAGAAGGAAAATAAATGACTGGACCATGTCTGCAGCAAATAAGCCCTGGGCAATCAAGCTGGACCCTAATTAGGGAACTGTTTCCATGTACAGGGAAGAGTGCTAAGCTGTCATGGAGCAGGGGATGCTGGTAAGTTTCTCTCTTCTTCCTGGGAGATAGTGTCATATTGGCTTCAACTGGAAGCTTTGTTTTCAAACTTCCATTTGCAAGATGTTTTCTCAACTTCTTCTATGATTGTTGATATTATTTATCATTTAAAAATATTACTTTCCAGAGTGGTTCAGTTATTCACAACTTTAATGTAGTTGCTTTATTATGATTATAAATACTTTCAAAGTACAGTTAAAATAAAGTTTTTGATAAGAGACAAAATTGGGCAATTGTTTATATGGGGGCATAGGCTGTGTCTATAAAATAATCCTATTACTTGAAAATATAGTTTCTCTGTAATATAGATTTTTATGAACTAATTGAGAGTTAGATGAATTTGCCGAAATGTGCAGCTTTAAAACTTATTTTTATACTTGATTAGTGTTTATTTTTAAAACTGACTAATCATTTGGATGATTGAAAATCAACTTTGAGCATTAAAAATTCCTAAAGTCTCAACACAAGTTTTGTTTTACAGTTTTAACACAATCAGCTATATGAAAGAGTATACTTTCAGAAACTTTCTATTATTTTATATTTATACCTAATAGTATTTTATACCAAATGGACCTAACAGATATCTACAGAACATTTCACCCAAACACAAAGGAATACATCTTCTTCTCAGCAACTCATGGAACCTTCTCCAAAATTGACCATATACTTGGACACAAAGATAGCCTCAACAGATACAAGAAAATTGAAATAACCCCTTGTATCTTATCAGACCACCATGGAATAAAGGTGGACTTCAACAGCAAAAGAATTAACAGAAAGTCTACACACATGGAAATTGAACAACTCTTTACTGGATGACTACTCGGTCAGGGAAGAAATAAAGAAGGAAATCAAAGACTTCTTAAAATCCAATGAAAATGAAGGCACAACACACCCAAACCTATGGGACACAATGAAAGCTGTGCTACGAGAAAAGTTCATAGCACTAAGTGCTTTCAAAAAGAAAATTGTGACAACTCATATTAGCGAATTAACAGCAAAACTGGGTTAATTGGGAAAAAAAAAGGAGCAAACACAACCAAGAGGAGCAGAAGATAGGAAATCATCAAACTGAGGGCTGAAATCAACCACTTAAAAACAAAAAGAACTATACAAAGAATCAATGAAAACAAGAGTTAGTTCTTCGAGAAAATCAACAAAGTAGACAGACCCTTAGCCAAATTAACTAAAAGGCAGAGGGAAAAAAAACCAAATCAACAAAATCAGAAATGAAAAGGGAGAAATAAAAACAGACATTGAGGAGATCCAGAGAATATTTGGGTCCTACTTTAAAAATCTATATTCCACCAAATATGAAAACATAAGTGAAATGGACAATTTTCTTGATAGATTCCACCTACGGAAGCTAAATCAAGATCAGATTAACAGATTAAACATCCCTATAAACCCTAAGGAAATAGAAACAACAAAACAATAAAAATCTCCCAACCAAAACAAAGCCAGAGCCAGATGGTTTTAGCACAGAATTCTACCAGACCTTCAAAGAGGAGCTAACACCAATATTCTTCAAACTCTTTCAACAAATAGAATCAGAAAGAACACTGCCAAACTCATTCTATGAGGACACAGTTACCCTGATTCCTAAACCACACAAAGACCCAACAAAGAAAGAGAACTTCAGACCAATCTCCCTCATGAACATAGATGCAAAAAATACTTAATAAAATACTAGCAAACAGAATCCAAGAACATATCAACAGTATCATACACCATGACCAAGTAGGCTTCATCCCAGGAATGCAGGGATGGTTCAACATAGGAAAGTCTATCAACATCATTCACCATATAAACAAGATGAAAAAAAAAAACACATGATAATCTCGCTAGATGCAGAAAAAGCATTTGAAAAAAATCCAACACCCCTTCATGCTAAAAGTTCTGGAGAGAATGGGCATACAAGGACCATACCTAGAAATAATAAAGGCAAAATACAGCAAGCCAGTGGCCAACATTAAATTAAATGCAGAGAAACTTGAAGCATTTCCTCTAAACACAGGGACAAGACAAGGATGCACACTTTCACAATATCTCTTAAATATATTCCTTGAAGTTCTTGCTAGAGCAATAAGACAACTAAAAGAGATCAAGGGAATACAAATTGGAAACAAAGAAGTCAAATTATCCCTATTTGCAGACAATATGTTAGTATACATAAACGACACCAAAATTTCCACCAGAGAACTCTTACAGCTGATAAAAACCTTCAGCAAGGTGGCTGGATACAAAATTAATTCAAAAATCAGAAGCCCTTCTTTATACAACAAACAAAGGGGCTGAGAAAGAAATAAGGGAAACAACCCCCTTCACAATAGCCACAAACAATATAAAATACCTGGGGGTAACTCTAACCAAGCAAGTAAAGGACATATACAACAAGAACTTCCAGCCCTTGAAGAAAGAAATTGAAGAGGCCTTTAGAAGATGGAAAGATCTCCCATGATCATGGATAGGTAGGATCAACATAATAAAAATGGCCATCCTACCAAAAGCAATATATATATTCAATGTAATTCCTATCAAAATATCAACACAATTCTTTATGGACCTGGAAAAAGCTGTCTCAACTTCATATGGAACAACAAAAAACCAAGAATAGCTAAATCAATCCTGTACAATTAAAAAAAAAAAAATCTGGAGGTATCACCATCCCAAATTTCAAGCTGTACTATAAAGCAATAGTAGTAAAAACAGCATGATACTGGAATAGAAACAGACCAGTAGATTGATCAACTACTTGGAATCGAATTGAAGACCCAGAAATCGACCCACACACCTAAGGCACCTAATTTTTGACAAAGAAGCTAAAACCACACAACGGAAAAAGGACAGAATCTTCAACAAATGGTGCTGGTCCAACTGGATGTCCACTAGTAAAAGAGTGAAATTTGACCCATACTTATCACCTTGTACAAAACTTAAGTCCAAGTAGATCAAAGACCTTAACATAAGGCTCACCACACTAAATCTACTAGAAGAAGAAGTAGGGAAAACCCTCAAAATCATTGGCACAGGTGACGACTTCCTGAACAGAACATCAACAGCTCAGGACCTGAGGCCAACAATCAATAAAAGGGACCTCATGAAACTGAAAAGCTTCTGTAAGGCAAAAGACACTGTCATTCGAACAAAATGGCAGCCTACAGACTGGGAAAAAAATCTTCACTAATCCACATCTGATAGAGGGCTATTATCTAAAATCTACAAAGAACTCAAGAAACTAAATGCCAGGAAACCAAATAATCCAATCAAAAAATGGGAGACAGAGCTAAATAGAGAATTCACAAAGGAGGAAGAATCCCTAATGGCCAAGAGACACCTGAAGAAATGCTAAACATCCTTAATCATCAGAGAAATGCAACTCAAGATGACTCTGAGATTCCATCTCACACCTGTCAGAATGGCTAAGATCAAAAGCTCAAATGACAACCCATGCTGGCAAGGGTGTGGAGAAAGAGGAACCCTCCTCCATTGCTGGTGGGAGTGCAGGCTTGTGCTACCACTATGGAGGTCAGTATGGCGATATCTTAGAAAACTTGGAATAGCTTTGCCACAGGACCCAGCCATACCACTTCTGGGTATACACCCAAATGACTCGTCACCGAATCATTAGGAAGTTTCCTCATCTATGTTCATAGCAGCCTTAGTTGTAATAGCTAGAAACTGGAAACAACCCAGATGTCCCTCAACCAAAGAATGGATTAAAAAACTGTGGTACATCTACACAATGGAATATTACTCAGCTATCAAAAATAATGAAATTATGCAATTTGAAGCCAAATGGGTGGAACTAGAGAAGCTCATCCTGAGTGAGCTAACCCAGACTCAGAAGGATGCACATGTCTTCTATTCACTTATAGTAGGATTTTAGCTATATAGTACAAAATATCTATACTACAACCAACACAACAAAGGGAACATAGACATAGACTTTTGTTTGTTTGTTTTTTAGTTTTCTCTCCCTGGCAATGAGACACTTTTCACTGGTGGTGCTGCCTTGTAGGCCCCTAGTGTATGAGGAGGCTCTTGGCCCTTATATGACCTCTGAACAGGGGCGAGGGAATATTATGTAGGGACACTCAATTCCAGAGGAGTCGGAAGGAAGGGTTAGGATGTAGAGGATGGGAAGGCAGGGCTGGGAAGGGCGGAAAAAGGACAATGTGATGGTGATGTAACCTGAAGCAACAAATAAATATATTTATTTATTAAAAAAAAACATACTTGCTTAGAGTATCTTTCATTACTTGAGGCTAGTAGAATTATTACAGATTCCTTCAAGGTTTATTTATATATACTAGGCATATATAAAAAAATTAAATATTGCTGATTTTATTAAAACATAGTTTAAATTATTATTCTTACATGATACTAGGCTTAAATAAAACCCAAGAACAAAAGCAAACAAAGTAACAAACAACAACAACAACAACAACAAAAACCCTACTGTTTTTAAAGATGAGGGAAATAGCTTTTGAGGAAGTCTGCAAGGCTGGATCTCCTGGGCTACTTGTCTTCTTTGGTGTCTGATCTGTTTTCTTCTGAGGTTTCCGTTGTCCAGTTGTCCCTGTATTCCTTGGATGGATGCTTGAAATCTCCTGGAAAGATAAGAACAGAGCACTGCCCTAATCTTAACTCTGGGACATCACCTTTTTTGGGGGGGAGGGGTCAGATAAAATTTTTCCTGGAGCAAATTTTTTTTTTGACAATATAAAAAGTATTATCTTTCAATTCGGATTAAAGAAGAAATCGTTTTGATAATTTGGAGCTAAACAAACCTTTAGTGTATATATTTTGAGATCTCAAAGGACAATTGTTTTGAATTTCAGCATGCCTTTTGTAAGTAGCTTTTAAACTTAAATCCTTCCAAATCCTATGTGCCTGTCTCTGTATTCTAAGTATTGCGATAAAAAACAAGTGGTTCCCAACTGATGGGATTAAAGATGTGCTCCACCACCCCTGGATCGATGTTTTTCTCTATTTAGAGCTTGCTTTGTGTCAGTCTGACCTTGAGCTCTGAGATCTGATGGTTTCTGTCTCTAGTGTGTTGGGATTAAGGATGTATCCTTCTCAAACCACAACAACTCAAAATTGCTAAGATTGTTTACCTCCACACACTGCTCCAGCCAGAACTTCAGTAAATCCCTGAAGTTCAACTTCTGTCTACAAACTTCTTAGGACATTTAAATAGCTGAGCACAAAAGGACTGAACATCCAATGATTCTATTAACATTTTTAATCATTTATCCCTTCCTATTTGGGCCCCAATCAGGTTTACTACATCCCAAATAGGCAGGAAGTCATTTTAAGAGAGCGACGTTCCATCCCCAGAATGTGGGGAGGGTGGTTTTCCCCCCCTTTGGTCATTTGATCGATAATAGAAAATCTTGTTATTTAGGGGAAGATATTACCAGCTGTTAAATGGTCTTCTTAAAAAGGTTTTGGAAGTTAGACCCAGGGACTTCTCTCATTTTTGTTTTCTGTATCCTTCTTTTTCTCCTATGTAGCAGTGAACAGACTTGAGAAAAAATGGGACATAAACATAATATAGGAAAGATCAAGAAAAAAAGGACAGATTATTGAATATGTCCTTACACCTTTTTTATTGATACAAAATTAATGTTATATTTGGCGAAATTGGTATTGATCTTTGTATATTAATGCAAAATTAAGGTTGTATTGGGCTACATCGGTATTGATATTTGTATATTGATACAAAATTAAGATTATATTTGGCCACAATGGTATTGACCCTTGTATATTAATGCAAAATTAAGATTGTACTGGGCTACATAGATATTGATCTTTGTATACTGATACAAAATTTAGATTATATTTGGCCCCATTGTACTGATCTTTGTATATTGATACAAAATTAAGGGTAATGCTTTTTAAAGGTATTGTACCTAGTAATGTTTAAAAATTAAATGTGAAGTTTCAGCCTTTTGCTAACAACTGTCATAAACTGTCTAGGATAATTAAGAAATGCAAACTAATAGTCATTCAAGCTTGTCATTTTTTTAGGTACTATGACAGTCTATCACAGTAATTTTCTAAGCTAATCATAAATCAAGTTGTTAAGAGATAAGCAACATTTGCTTATCTAAATATAAGAAATAGATAGGGCGTCTTCAAAAACCTCAAGAGATCTGCAGAATATGGCATTCAAAGATGTTTTCTTAACTTAAAATTTTTGATATCGAGACATGTCAGCTCCTGACAGCACCTCCATTCTACTCCAAGTAGAAGATGAGCATCGAAGGATCTCCAGTGGGAGAAGGTTGAATTAGTGGCAAGCCTATCTCTTGGCAAGAAAAACCACTTTCTTCAACTGTATACAGAATGCTGTCCAAAAAGGACAAAACTTGGAAGCAGATAAGTTGACAGCCAAGCTCTGCCAAGACAGGGTAGACAAGTCCTTCATAATTCCTGCTCTACTATCAATATCTGTCAGAGAAACGGGGCAAAATGGCTGAAGATTGATGCTGTAATGTATGGAGAGAAAATGGGAACTATCCAGGCAGCCACTGGTAGGTCATTTCTTAGTTTTGGAAGCTGCAGGCCCTGTACTTCCTATAAAATCAGATATATTTATCCCTCTCAGGTCTCTGAGGTGGTTGAAGAATAGATAACTAGAGTCTCATAGTTAAATTTTGAGTTGTTTAGGAATTAAGAGGGTGTTCTGGATCTAAGAAAATGTTTTTAAAATTGTGATGCAAGTTGTATGAAAGCTAAGTTAGATATAGAACTTTAAACTCATGGAGATGGTTAGATAGTAGAATGTTAAAGTCAGGTGCCAAATACATATGGACTGGCCATTGGGAATGTATGCTAAGCCATATAACTCTCATAATTGTGGCCTATTTATTTCTGTTGTTTTGTATTGTATTTATTGTTATAAGAGAAAGAACAATTTGTTGGACTGAAAGGGGGAGTTGTTGGGGGGTAGATATACCTTAAACTTAAAAAAAAAGTGAAGAGGATATAGGTTTGAGGGGAAAGAGGTTGAGAGGGTGGGACTGAGGAAGGAATAGGGAGGGGATTGTGATTGAGATATAACTTGAAGAAATAAAAAATAAATTTTAAAAAGGTGAGGGAAAAATACACATTCAATGCATAATTTTAGTATTGTAAATGAGCATATTATTCTGTGAAAATTTCTATTCTCTATCTATATTGTGATGTAGTATTCTAATAAATCATTCCTGGGACAGCAATATGTTGATATCTCACACTAATGCATCATCAGAAGTACTGTTATAAAACTGCCTTTGCAATGATGCATTGGTACAAATTATTATCATACATTTGGTGTATTATTACTCCTGAATTAGAAGTAGAACTCTTGAACTAATTCAAAAGACACTAAAGAATAGAACATGTAATCCATCTACAATTATTACATAAACTAGGGCTGAACTGAAATAAAATTTTATGAAGAGATATTGAAAGATGATTCTATTTAACTTATTTCATTTTGTAGAATAATGAGAATACAAAAACAGTCCCCAGGAATTTTTCAAAATGAAGGAAATTTTCTGGTACCTAAGAAAAGTTTTCTGTTAGAAAATGTTTCATTTATTGATTTTGTTTCTTCTTTTAATCTTTCAGTTTGAGGACAGGAGCTCCTATAGAGGATGATCTTAAGTGGTAATATTGCCCCTCCCTACAACCATATTTAGGAAGGCAAATGAATGTTCTTCACCATAGTTCATTCCCTGAAGAATGCTGTATTAGGATGGTACCAAGAATCTATTTTGGAAAAAAATCTAGCCTCTTGGAAGCATTTTGGTACCAGCTGAATTTAAAAACATTTTTTAGACTACAATAGATTTTATTAATATTTAAATGGATTTCTTTAGTACTAGAAAGGAGAAATAGATTCTTGCTACTTTTTATTCTCTAGGAATCCCAGAAGTATTAGAGTGATGAACTTCTCCATGCATAGAGGATTTATGCCCATCTACCTAGATATAAACAAGTGTTTATGGTTTTTTGTTTTTGTTTTAGTAAATACATTTGTGTTTTCCTAAAACTAACTCTGATTTGCCTAACTTGAAATCTCATGAAACTTAATTTTGTCCTGCTCTTGGTCCAATAACACCTTTAACTGAATTGTAACAAAGACATAGATAGCATGAGTAAAAAAAGATAGCAATTGCACTTATAAGCCCCTATAAATAGATCATTCTCTTGGCCTGTTATAATTATGTATATAAATCCTACATGAATCTATTTTTTTGAAAGGGAAATTGTTGAACATCAAGATGAAAAAGCTTATTAGAAATTATTGTATGTGTTATTAATCAACAAAAGAAAAGAAATCTTTCCTATTCTATCAAATCCGTTAATGGGAAAACAGGTGTGAATAAGATGTATAATTTTGTTTTCCATTAAATTTAATAATCTAAACCATGTTATATTCAATATGATAAAAGCACCAGATGTCAGATGCAATAAGTGCCCTTTTTTCATTTCAATTCAGGTGATGACTAATCATGTCTTTCTATTTTAACTATTATAGTATATATTGTTATAGAAAGAAATAATACTCTTTCAAAGAATGATGGCTATTACAATGTCGAAAGGAAACTCCCAATTCTCCATATTCCAAAAGGCAGTACAAATATCTGAAAATGAACTCAACATGAACAATAGGAGAATTTAGGGCAGTGAGATAAAAGGCAGCATTCTTCAAAAAACTCGTGTAGCTGGTTCCCCTCTACTGAAAGGAGTCATTTCTTTTATCTCTGGAATAAAAACATGGATACCTGTGGTGCCTATCAGCATATCAAAACTGGCATCCAGGATCCCTCAGTATGGTAAATACCCACTACACATTTCAAATCCATGGTAGTATCCTAGCCTTCTCACTTCCTACTCTACCCCAAAATCCCTCCAACTCACAATTTTCCATCTCCTCAGATACCCATTCTCCTTAGAAACCTGCTATTCTTGCTGTTCGCTCTTTGATCTGATCCTATTTCTCACTATGTTTTCTCTGTTGTTTATTACCTGATGTTCTGCATCTCTTTGTCAGATAACCCTGCCCATGTCTTGTCTTCTGGCCATGATCAGTCTTCTTTCTCCCTCTCTACACTGGACTCTTACAGATGCATTTGAGTTTTCTTTATCTAGTATCTAGAAAATTTCCTCAACTAAATCAAGGAGTGCTCATGTCAGCAGTTTATATAGATGTAATGCTTGTCCTTATATGTCATTTACATGTTCAAATTCATCAGCTGTAATTACCTAGGAATCTTCAGAAAAGCTTAGAGGTTAAACCTTCCAAGCAACACTAGCTAAAGGAAAAGGTTTTTCCCCCCCCAGTGGCAATACATTAAATTTTTACTTTTAATTAAACTTCATGCCACTTGGTGTTTGTGACATAGTGAATTTAAGTTAATAAAAGTAAATATTTTTAATCCTTTATAGACTGCTGAAAGGTAAATGCTATATAAACAACAAACAAAAACTCAAAATACATCTAATTTCATAGCAGACAAGTCTCTTCAGTCTAGGAGGAAAAGAAATTTTGATTGTTTTGATCTTTTTTCTTAAAAAACTATTTATTTTAGATTGTCTTTTTTTTAATGTTTATTTATTACTTCAAATAACATCTCCATTACATTCCCGTCTCTCCACCCCTCCCAGTCCCACCCTCCTACCCTTTCTCCCTACTTCCACCTATAAGTTACATCTCCATCACATTCCCCTCT
>CAJQZJ010000221.1:328720-453378 GCA_907164525.1 Lophiomys imhausi
TTCTGGCAATAAGCCAGGCGCCATCTTAGGGTTTCAGCTCACCACAGTTAATGTATAATAAAACAGTGTGTTTGGGTGCTTGCTGTATGTTTATTTGCATTTTTTGTCTTCTAGGAGGATATTTATCTTTCAAACATGCAAGAACTTTTATTTGCCTTTACTGACTGATTTTGTCCTACAGTCATCTTGTCAGAGAAAAGATTTATTTTCTGAAATCATTTGCTTAGAATGATGTTTATGTACCTATATTTTTAGTTATTGTATGTTTCAACTCATGAAGTTTCTTGGTGCAACACATTGCTAATCCTTTTTAAATTAAATCAGGCCATTTTTATCTTTGCTTTTAAGAATTAAGAATTTTTTATATTCATCATTACTATTGAAATGTATTATGTATTATTTCCTGCCATTTTGATGTTTTGCTGTTTTTTGAATTATTGGTGATTTATTATTTTTCTTAGTAATCTTAGGTATTTGATAATTTATTAAATCATTTCTTTTCATATTATTTGCTGGTTGACTCTTTTACTGAGATTTATTTTCCTTGTGCTCTTCTGATTGTTTTATATCACCACTTCTATGTGTAGAATTATTTTAAGTGTCTTTACAATGTTTACACATTGATCAAGAATTCCTTTAATGTATGTGAGCATAGGTTCTCTTCATTTCTCTTTTGGTTCCAAACTATATTTTCTCAGGACACAGTAAGTAATATACATGTTAGCATTTGTTTTCTTTTGGGTTTGAAAATGCATCCCTTATTGTTCTTCTGGTCTTTAGGTTTGCTGCTGAGAATAGCTGCTGTTATGATGAAATTTCCTTTTTAACTGACTGGCATTTCTGTCTTGTTGTTTTCTGTATTCTTTCCTGTTCTATAGTTGTGGCAGTTTGATTATAATATGCACAGGGTTTCTTTTATGATACTATCTATTTGGATTCCAATTGCCTTCTGTATCTGGATATTGATATCTCATAAGATTTGGAAACATAAACCATTTCACTGAATAAAGGGCTATTTTTTATGGTTTCACACTTCATCCTGATTTCTTTGCTTAGGTATGTTGTAAGGGGAGTTGGATTAATATAAATTAGATTTAATAAATATCTAGGGGCTTCTGATACAGTCCCTTAAAAGGGGGCAAGAAAATCCGCCTGGCATCTATGGGGACTTGGCAAGGCAGTATATGGACTAAAAACAAGGTTTATGACTTGGCATTGTTTTCAGCTGCTAATAGCCTAATGAAGTGGGTGGAGCCAGATGGAACAAGGAGAGAATGTATTTAAGGATGATGTGGGCGGGTCCCAAGAGTTCTCACACTAGAGATGAAGAGATGCAATTGGCTTGTATCATCTGGTGGAGTTAATGCAGGCAGACTGAAAAGTTGATCTCAAACAGAGCTGAAAAAATACTGCCAGTTCTCCTTGAGGCAGAAAGGAACTGGTGAGCAGAAAGGCCTCAGCAAAACAGCAAAAGACCAAGAAATAAAACCCTGTGGCAGAGCTTTTGACTAGAGGGTTTCTACCAGTCCAAACAGTGACCTGAATATAGAACTGTGGCCAGCCCCAAAGACTGAGGCAGAGCAGCTTAATGGCTAATACAAACTGACCAAGTTGTTCTATGTACAGCTGAGGTTCCAGAGAGAAGAAAGCCTCAAGCCTCATTTAAAGAGAAGCTGCAATAGCCAATTTACCCTAAAGGACCTATGTCTAAGATGTCCCTGAAGAAAGACTGTTAACTAAGTGCCTAAAGGTTCTACTCCTGAGATGTTCCTGACGACTGAGGACCTGACCCAGAGATTTATCCATCTAAAAGGTTAGGATTAATTGCCAGATAATAGTTGTTATAGTTACTAATAGGGTTAGTTGTTAGGTAATAGAGGTTGTAGTCATTCTTAGGGCTAGTCATTAGGTAATAAGTGTTTATATTTGTTATATATATCTATAGTTATTAATAAATATATTTGCTAATTAAAAGTTTTGTCTTCAGTATGTTGTTATAATAAAGCCTTTTAGATCAAGTCTTTTAGGCGGATAATTTCTGATTTCTTTTTTTTTAACCACTGTTTGAATGTGACAATTCACCAATCATATTTAAAACCCTGATGCAGTTTTATGTCCGAAGCACTATAGCTTGTGCTCAGTATATCTGACCCTAAAAGTAGCTCAGTTCCAATCAGTCCTTACCTCTTCTTGATAGTGTCCCTGATGTAGTCCTCCAAGACATGGTGATTGTTATAATGGAGTTCCTTTCCTAAGATAGCTCACATGGTTCATAAAAGTCTGAGGTAACATTGAGTTTTCCTGAGTCTGGGTTTGTCTACACATTACTTATGAATATGGCTGGATAAAATCTTTGAGCATATCTTGGATTTATGACACAATGTTCCCATCCCTCCCCAGCTGTGATCAGAATTGAGAAAAGCTTTATAATTTTCTCTGAACTTCTCTCTGTTCTATAAGTTTTTTTCTTTGTTTCAAATCACCTCTACCTTGACTCTAGGAACATCTTTCTTTTAAATCACCAGAATATAATGACTTCTTTGTTGCTTCTACCCTTCTCATTCACACTCACCTAAGTGATTTTTAATTTTCCTACATGTATGAGTAGATACTTTTTTTTACTTGTGAGCCTAGCCTTTAATGGCTGAGGCATCTCTCCAGCCTGAGTAGATAGATATGTTTTATTCTTTTCACAATTATCTGAATGTATGGCACTTCTAGGGATTCTGTTTTGTGTTGTGATTTTTTTTTTCTTATTTGACCTTATTCTTTCCTCCCAAAGCACCGAAGAAACAGAAAACCGAACATATCAGAACCTTTCAGAAATATCAGAGGTTCTAAGATAAAAAGTTTAAATCCATAAATGATATATTTCTCTATGGCTATGGGAATATGATTGAATTGGCTGTGTCATGCCTACAAAACAACAGTATATAACTCTATCCCTAGTTTTTTTGATTGACATCCTTCTGTCCTCTTTTCTCTGTTGTTCCCTGAGCCTTAACAGAAGTGATGTGAATGTCCCATTACTATCAGTAACTTGGGTTGCTCTCCATCTCTGTATTTGCCACAATTTATTACAAACAGGTTTCTATGATTAAGAATGAATTATGTTTGTGTTTACTAAGTCCACAATTATTTATAGAAAAATACACAATTTCTTCTATTTTTCTGTAAATCATTAAATATGCCCTCTTTGAATCTTGCTATTCAATGTTTTTTTTTCAATGTTTTTTTTTAACGAGGTTGATAGTTTAAAATCAAGACAACTACAGAACGACTTTAATAACAAAAACTGAAATGCTAGATCTTAAATTAATTTATCCAGTTAATTAGAAATGTGGCCATTACTTTATTATCTGGATTTATTTCAGTCATTAAGAATTCAAGTTCACGAAACATGAATAAAAATGAATTAGGATTTGGATAGTTTGTGAGTCAAATTGTTTGGTTTTATTTGCCTTTCATTTAAGCATTTCAATATATAGTATCACTAGTAAGAAACACTTAATGTATAAAATAATTTACATGTCTTTATTTTCAAAATAAATGAAGATAAATATAAAAGTTGTTTTCATATAACTACAAAGTCCCAGGAAATTAATTATTTGGTTTAGTGGAAGGTAGTGATTGAGCACGATTTATCAGAAACTGTAGCAATTGAGTGTGGAAACTGTAATAGCTGGAAAGACATCTGCATTTGGCTAGAGAAAAAAAATGTGTTCATTCTCTTAGCACTTTCTGTAATTCATATTCCTCCAACACATTATATTAAATAATTAAATATACACTCATGAAAGATATTCTTTTTAATCTAATATTCACTTAATTCAATGAAATAGCAAGAAAAGGAGAAATTGATCATTTGTCATTCTCCCAAGACTCTATTTTGTGTGAAGAATAGGAGCTATCATATATGGACTGGAAAGCCACAAAATTCTTTTGGTGAATAAGATGCAGGCTGTAGAGAGCATTCTTGTGCACTGGTCTTACATTATTCAAGATCATCAGCATTAGTCACTTCTGCATCATCAAGACAGGCATATCACCTCAGAACAATTTGATGGATGAGTTGGATGATCAATTATTTTGAGCTATGGGAATCAAAAATGTCTTTATCAAACCCCTCCTTCAAGGCTCAAGGATCTATGTATAAGAAGACACAGAAGGTTTGTAACAGTTGGAAGTTTAAATTCATTTAAAGAATTATTATTTGCCAGACACAACATGCCAGATATACATATGAACTCTCAAAGACTGTGCCAGCATATACAGGCAAGCTCATCCTCCAGCTCAGAGGAGAGAAGGGAGCACAAACTGAACACAAGCACTGAGCTAAGGAGATAATGCAATTAGTAGTTTCTAGGAGAGGAAAGGTCAGTTTATTGCAAGTTGGTGACACAGGGAAATCATAACACTCACAAGTAGATGTCCAACAAAGACTAAGTCCATTTCAATAAAAGGAACAAATGACTTAAGTTTTTGTTTTAATTAAGTGCTTATGATAAAAAACCAAAAATATTAAGTTATTTACTTTCAGTTCTGTATAAATAGTTCACATATGATTAGGCTATTTCTGTTTTTGAAATGGAAGGTGCACGTTTTAGGGAGCTAAGAAAATTGATATCCTTTGTCCTGAGAATAAACTCAACAAAAAGATAACAAAAGAGAGAATTTTAACATGGTTTCTTCTGCCCATCCCATCTAAGTGAACATCTCATGCTACTGTTTTAATTAATTTTAATTTATTCACCAGTTTTCCTCTGGTTTATTTCAATTCACTTAAGTTCTAGGTAACTTTTAGTAATCAAAGATGCTTGTCAAAAAAGGCTTCTTTTAAAAACTCACCAATATGAACAGACTACATCTTATATAAAACTTCAAATCCGAAAATTTACTTGATCAATGTATTCCTCAGAGAAATTCACAGTGCCAAAATAGAAATTTCAAACAGGTATTATAGACGTGTATAAATAAAACTTCAATAGCCTTTATTTCATTGAAGATAGGAATCAATAAAATATGTTTAATCTATAAGAACAGTATCCTTTGATTTTGCTATTTCAAAAGATGTTGAAATTATGCAGGAGAAACTATCTTATACAACTTAAAAGTATTTTCAGAAGTATCAGTGCATTGGGATTATCTGTTTTCTGTCAGAATATTTGGACCATTGCCCCAAAATGTTCTTTTATCTTCATCTTTCATCTTTGTGTCATCACACCATATCATACAGTGAGGCACTTGCTCCAAAATCACCCTTCTGAGTTTGGAGCCACCTAAGAATTATTTAAAAGATGACAGCCACATATATTTATAGTAAAAAAATTATATTATTTGTAATGAATGTTTGCTTTCCTTTAAATTATGTATTTAATTAACAATAAAATTGAATCACAAGGGCACAGGCACATTTAAAAGTCTTCCATTTGCTCTCAATTGTGATATCATGTTCCTGACAAGGTATGTTGTAAATTATTTAAAATGATCTGTATTTGTAAACAATGGGATTATATGCTAGTTTGTTCCTAAAAGGTACTGTCTACCTAGTCATCCATAAAAGTTTATAACAGCCTAATTTAATTGCACTCAAGGTAACTGAAAAGTAAAACCAGGGAAATGAACATAGGTGTTGCAATGAATTTTGCTAAAAATCCACAAATCCAAGAATCCTTTTTAAAAGCAATAAGCAAACAACTATGGAAATGTGTGGAAATGAGTCAGACATCAGAAACAGGGGTAACTTAAAATATCTACCCATCATTGTAATGGTCTGAAGAGTTTACAATCCACACTACTTATTTGGCATACTTTTTTATATCAGTGGTTTCTCTCCTAAAATGCCATATCAGAGAGCAAAACATTCATGAAAATCATGAAAACAATTACCTTACACGAACCATCAGAAAGACATCTCCAGTGTGGATATATAAACACAGATAATACTCGTTACTATCATGCTATCTATTTATTCCAAAATCTTACATAGTTAACGAATTATCCAGATGCTTCCTGATCCCAGGCATGCAGCCATACCTAATGGCATCTTAACCTTTAGGTATGATTACACTCAAAACAGAAGCAAGAGGAAATGAACATTGGAAATTAATGCTTCGAATAGTACTTCAACTCCCCAAAATTGTAATACCTCTGAGCATAGTTTAGTCACATAGGAATTCTGGGTAAAAGGAAATCTCAACCTATAAGAATCGGGTAGAGCAGAGAAATTATTACTTTAACTAGCTAAAATACATCACAACATAACTTGATGATCCAATTAAAATGTCTATTAGCAATATTCGGGTTTTGTTGGTAAAAAGAGATACTGACTGGAATGATTTCTTTAGAGAAAAACTGATGGATTTTAGTATTTGCTGCTTATATTTCCTTTTATTCCTTGAAACCAACATTTAAGATGAGACAAAATGCTATGTTGGTAAAATTGTATAAAACTGCTATAGGCTGTGTGTGAAATGTCCTACAAAATCATTATGGAATATTCTCATAGGTTTGTCTTTGAGATGATAGCAATGTAGGCATTTTAATGAATGAAGGTGAAGACCATCTATTTCCATTTAGCATTCGGTAGCTAATGTGAGAATATATTACATATGTTTTATATAAAAGTTATCAAAATAAGTGAGATATCAAGGAACACTGGTATATAATAAACTAAGGTTTAGAAGTGTTTAGTGGGTCATGAAATAGCTCAATAGGCAAAATCACATGTCACACAGTTATCTACCATCACAAATACATGCATACAAATAAAAGAATAAATATGTAATATACTTTGAAATGTTATTTTATATTACATTCATATTATCCTTTTGTAATAATAAAAGATATTGAGAGAAGATGAGAGGGAAGAAGAAATAAGACAGAGAGAGAAGGAACGAGACAGAGGAGTGGAGGGAAAGGGAGGGGAGGGGGAAAAGGAGGAAGGGAGAGAGAGGGGTAGTAATGGAAAGAAAGAGGAGAATTAGAGAGAGAGAGAGAGAGAGAGAGAGAGAGAGAGAGAGAGAGAGAGACTAAGAGAATGCTCTGGTTCTCCTTATGAATCTTGGCTACTTACCTAAGCAGAGTTTGTGTGCATCTAAGTGTGACTTTGTATGTGAGTTGTTGATAGCTGCAAACATATAATCCTGGCAAATACTGTGGTCTTCACAAAGGGCAATAAGTAATGCTCACAAAATACCAATCAAAATTATAGAACCTGAGAATAAACCAATAGTAAATAGGACTATGCATTTGAAAAGGTATGCCGGATCTGGCACAATGGGTTGGGCGAAACCTTTGTTGTAATCAAGGAAATGCAGTACCAGAGAACAAAGCTCCATTAGTTTTGAGTATTAGATAGTGCACCATTGTTAGAGAGTAGGATGTGAGCTCATGACTACCATGGATAGTGCCATGGAGATCAGCTATGGAAAACTACAAGGGATTTAATGAATTGTGATATGAAAATCAAAATATTGAAAGAAAAGCATGGTTGATCTTTGTCAGGGTAGAGTTTCCAGATTATTGGACTATCCAGCTAGTTCTGTACAGTTTATCTATTGTTATTGTAGCATAAAAGTATGTGTTCTATTTGTGTTCAGAACTTCATATTATAGAAATTGTATTGTTCTTTATCTTGCTCCAGAACAACTGTCCTGAAGAGGACCTTGTGCTTTGATGCTGAGTTTTCCTTGTATCTTCAAGTTTTCTAATAAGTCTTACCAACTAATTCTGCAAATAGTGTTTTATGCTCCCTCTTTCACAATAACATTTCTGTGAAGCAAGTGATTAGCAAGGTTTTTATAAGATGTTCCCTCCCAAGAAATACATGTAAATGAAAAAGAATAATGTTAATTAATTCAATACATTAGAATAAGCCCTAATTTTTTTCTTGAAATATTTTGAATGCCAAAACAATGTCTATTTTAGAATTATTTTTTCCACCTTAATCGGTTTGAGCTCTATAGAGTATTTTGGTATCTCTAGGGATATTGACTTCTCACTTTACATAGGAACTTTACATGACATGTTTTGAAGATATATAGTATAAGTTCTGTGCCCTACACTATTTTAGTGAGGTGTGCTTACAGAACTTCAGTATAGCACATCTCAACTCATTTTCTGTTTTTCTGATAGGGCTGGTATCATAATATATGAGAGCTAGTATTAAAGTATATTTTGTTTATAGTTATAACTTTTTGTGTATTACAAATTTCTTATGTGTCTTCTAGTAATATTAGGGGCTAATCCTGTAAAGTCTCGGCAACATGAGGTGAAAAAGAAAGATACTAGTGGACATTCCAAAGTGGACTTGGAAAAGTCCATGAAGTCTTAATCCCATAGAAAGAACTACAGTCAACTAAGGAAAGATGGAAGTATACTAGGCTGCCTTCTCTGAGACGAGGACTCCAATTGGTTGTTCAGTGCAAATGGCAAGCCTTGAAAACATACATACTGTTGGGAGCCGAATGCTCTTGAAGCTCCTTCCTTCATGTCCATCTGCTATTCTTAGGCCCTTAACATATACAGTGTTCAAACAGTGTCAAAGCTCTCCGAGAAAGGGGTTCTATGGACATGAAAGCTTTGTAAAAAGCTATCCAGAGTTTTGCAAAGTCTACACTAAAGATGCACCCCAGAGTTGCTTCTTGCTAACACCCAGCTTTTCCTGTCATCTATTACTGAAATATACTTATTTGTATTCACATATAAAAATTGTATTCCTCTTAGATCGATTCAGTTCTATTTTAGAACTGAACCTAACTTGGAGTTAGGTTGTTGACAATTCTGTATTTGTGTTAACAGTGTCATAGTCTAGTAGGTAATACTTCTAAAACAGCTACTGTCTGCATCATTGTGGAGAATGAATCAATGTTTTTTCCTGGTTTGAGTATCATTTTCATCACCTGTGTTATGTAACATTTTGAACAAAAAAATAAGATGTGGATATAATGTTAGACAAAAACAAACATACACATCTGAACACAAACATGCAAGTGTAGAAGTACCAGTTTATCGTTGTGTTTGTGGACTCTACCTGGGCTGCTTTGAAGATGCCTTCTCCTTCACATCTTATCTTGCACCTTATACTTTCTAGACTATGAGTAGTATACAGGATATTAGTGGTTTGCTATTCTTAGTAAAATGTGGTTTTGAAGAACACTATCAATCTTTCCATGAACATCTATTTTCAAATTTTTGTTTGTTTATGCTATTTTAATGGACAAGGGAATATGATTTCTTCCTACATTCTTATAATATTTAAGGCAAGATCTATTTTGTGCTGAATTTTCTCATAAAGCAATTTCCTGTGTGCACGACGTGATTCTAAGATCACTTCTCTTGGATTGTGAAGTGACAAAGTCCCAGAGGTCAAAATCTGTGTTTGATCAATATTTTTAAGTTCATTGGGTCTGAAAATTGTAGTTTATTCCAAATGCTAAACTTCTTAGCTTTCCATAAAACATACTTATTAATTAATTAATTAATTAATTTTTATTTAGGATGAGTTCATTTTAATTTTATTTATATGAATATTTTGCCTGAATATATCTCTGTGTATTATGAGCCTTGGGTCTCCTAGAACTTCAGTTCCTTTTACCACTTGTGATATTGGTGCTGAGAACCATACTGGGGTTTTCTGCAAGAGTAGTATGTGTCCTTAACTGCTGAACTATCTGACTACTACCACCATTGAACATTGCACACATTGATACAAAATCATAGTAAACTTTTCACTGTTCTATATGGGGTACAAATTTTATACAATGATCTTTTTATAAATTTGTGTCATATCCATGATATCTATTTTTTTAAAGAAACTGGCATTGAAAATTCAATGAAAACAAATATCTTCTCAGTTTTCTCATGTTTTTCTATGACCAAAATACTAAAAGTATTATAGGGAAATTCTAAGACTAAAACTGTGTCACCTTCTCTATGATTGCATATTCATACAAAATATTTGATCATATTGTGAACCCTGAATTTCTGAAATGGAAAAATTTGTTTCTCATTATGGGATGGCTCATCCTTTGATCCTAAAACTTTCTGCTTACTGTATACAAGTACTTGTAGTGTGAATTTGCCATAGCATACACCCTTAATACAACAGCTTTCTGTACACAGGATTAAATAAATTTAATTCTAGCTCAATAGATGGAGAGACACTGAACAAGAGTGTATTTAAGACAGCATGGAGAAGAAGAAAGAGCTTTTTAGCTCTACACTTTTTCCTCTAAGGTTTTCAGCAGAATGAGATCAACTGGGTGCTTTCTCTGCCTCTGAGCTAGCTGGCTTTCAACACAGCATCTGGCCCTTGAATGTTCTTTGGTAAAAATGAAATGATTGAGATATTTAAGGTTTTAAAACAACAAACCATTATTTAAATCCTGTAGAATTTAATTTATGAATTGATGTTAGTTATGAATTGATGTTAGTTGCTTGCTTCTTTGTCCATACTGGCACCTAGTTACTTTTCTCTGTAACATTATAGCCAGGAAATGACTCAGAGAACACATCTCCCAAACACTATTCCTCTCTTTTACTGTCATTTTTTTTTACTTAAAAATTCACTTGGCTTCTAATTACTTGGAAGAGCAATAAATAGTAATTATCATATACAATTTTCCACCAAATATTTAGATATGGAACTCAAACATATTTTTTAAAGGGAATATCTTTAGAATTAGAAATTCTCCACATACAGCCACAAACTTCTTTTGAGTTTTCCAGGTTTTACAGTTCATGTATGGTCCACAATACAATAAATCCCTTTTGTGTAGTGACTTATATACCACACATCTGTGATCTCAAAGTTCTGAGTCTAGAAGTTCATACCCTGACATTTTTCTGCTTAGCATCTCCTAAGCCTGAAATCAAGGTGATTTGGGGTTCCACTCCCATCTGAAGTACATCTTCAAAGATCCCGTGGGCATTGATTTAATTAATTTCACCAATGTTCAGATTGGAGGTCCCAGATTCCTCTCCTGATACCAGGAGAGGATGTCTTACCCTCCTATAAGCCTCTGTATTCTTGCCTTCAATTTTCATACCAACAGCAGAGAATCTGTCATGCATTAAATCCAATTCAGACTATAAGAAGTCTCTTTTGTCTCTTTTAAAGAGCTATATCCAGGAAGAATAATGTTTATATCTTAAAACAACTATTTGGGGCTTTACTTATATTGGCAAATTGCTTTCACAACACCACTGGAAATCATTTAGTGCCAACCCTGACAGGTGTGTAACACTAATTGCTAAGAATGTTGGGAACTATTATAAAACGAATTCTATTACATAAGAGGAAGGTTTCGCTTCCAATTTTTACTCATACTGTGTATTAAAAGTGAATCCAAATACCAAAGCAATCTTCACAGACCTAGAAAGAACTATTCTGAACTTCATATCGAATAACCAAAAAAAATTTGCTAAATCAATCCTGTACAATAAAAAAATAATAATGATCTGGAGGTATCACCATCCCACATTTCAAGCTGTGCTACAGAGCAAAAGCAATAAAAACAGCATGATACTGGTATAGAACAGGCCACTTGATCAATGGAATAGAATTGAAGATTCACAAATAAACCCACACACATAGGGGTCACTTAATTTTTGACAAAGAAGTCAAAACCCTACTTTTGCATCTTCAACAAATGGTGCTGGTGTAACTGGAAGTTTACATGTAAAAGAATGCAAATTGGTTATCACCTTGCAAAAAACTGAAGTCCAAGTGTTTCAAAGACCTAATATAAAGCCCAACACACCAAATATAATAGAAGAGAGGTGGGAAAAAGCTCCGAAGTCATCTGCATAGGTGACAACTTCCTGAACAGAACACCATTAGATCAGAATCTAAGACAAACAATCAATAAATGGGACCTCATGAAACTGAAAAGCTTCTGCAAGGTAAAGGAAGCTGTCATTCAAACAAAATGGCAACCTACAGATTGGGAAAAGATATTTACCAACCACACTTCTGACAGAGGGCTAATATCCATAATTTATAAAGAAGTCAAGAAATTAAACACTTCTCTCATTCCATCCATTTGGCTGCAAGTTGCATGATTTAGTTATTTCTGATGGCTGAGTCGTATTTCATTGTGTAAAGGTACCACAGTTTTTTTTTTCCATTCCTCAGCTGAGGGACACCTGTTTTTTTTCCAGTTTCTAGCTCTTACAAATAAGGCTGCTATGACCATAGATGAGGAAACGTCCTTATGATTTGGTGAGGAATCATTTGGATGTATACCCAGAAGCAGCCAAATGGATGGAACCAGAGAAGCTCATCCTGAGTGAGCTAACCCAGACCCAGAAGGATGCACATGACATCTATTCACTTATAATAGGATTTTAGCCAAATAGTACAGGATAACTATACTATAACCAATGCACCAAAGGGAACATGAACATAGACTTTGTTTCCTGTCATTGAGACATTTTGCCCTAGTGATGCTGCCTTGTAGGCCCCCAGTGTATGAGGAGGCTCTTGGCCTTAATATGACTGCTGAACTGGGGTGGCGGGATTGATATGTAGGGACACTCCACTCTGGAGGAATGGGTTGGAAGAGATAGGCAATAGAAGGTGGGAGGGCAGGACTGGGAGGGGTGGAAAGAGGGCACTGCAATGGGAGATTTAACCTGAAGTAATAAATAAACATTAAAAAGAAAAGAAATTAAACACCAAGAAACCAAATAATCCAATCAAAAGATAGGGAACAGAACTAAACTGAGAATTCACAAAGGAAGAATCTCTAATGGCTGAGAGACACTTGAAGAAATTCTCAACATCCTTATTCATCAGAGAAATGCAACTCAAGGGGACTCTGAGATTCCACCTGTTAGAATGGTTAAATTCAAAAACCCAAAAGACTGCACATGCTGGCAAGGCTGTGGAGAAAGGGGAACACTCCTCCATTGCTGGTGGGAGTATAAACTTGTACAACCACTATTGAAATCAATCTGGTGATAACTTAGAAAACTTTGAATAACACTACCTCAAGACCCAGCCATACCACTTCTGGATATGCATCCAAATGATCCCTCGCCAAACCACATCTAGCTTCCTCATCTATGTTCATAGCAGCCTTATTTGTAATAGCTAGAAACTGGAAACAACCCAGATGTCCCTCAACCGAAGAATGGATTAAAAAAAAAACAAAAAAACAAACTGTGCTACATCTACACAATGGAATACTTCTCAGGATCAGAAACAAGGAAATTGTGTAATTTGCAGCCAAATGGATGGAATCAGAGAAGCTCATCCTGAGTGAACTAACCCAGACTCAGAAAGATGCACATGGCATCTACTCACTTATAGTTGGATTTTAGCCATAAAATACAGGATAACTATCCTACAACCAATACACCAAAAGGAACAGGAACATAGACCTTGTTACATGTTAGTAGGACACTTTGCTCTAATGGAGTTGCCATATAGTCCCCCAGTGCAAGAAAGACTCTTAACCCTCATATGTCTGTTGAACTGAGGGAGTCTGATATGTAAGGGCAACCCACTCCAGAGGAGGAGGATAAGTGGGAGGGTGGAACTGGGAGGGGTGGAGAGAGGGCACTGTGATGGAGATGTAACTTCAAGTAACAAATAAACATAAAAAATTGAATCTGTGCTAATTCTCTCTGTAGAATTTACTATTATATGGGCATAAATTTTAAAGCAATATATGTATATGTTACATAGTATATAAAATATACAATAACTCAATATATTCATGATGATAAGGTTAGGTGTTAGTGTGAAATCACTTCAAAGGTTCAAACAAATATTTCTACTCATATGCCTTTGCCTAACAGATTTTCTAACAACTTGCATTTTCTCATCTCTGTTTCCTGCTTTAAGATGTTCTTAAAACTGTACTAAAATATTTTAACATACTAGTGTTGACCATAAATAGATCAAATCAGGGCCAACAAAATGGGTTTGAGTGTGATGCATGCTTGGTGCACAGCCTGACATCTTGAGTTCAATTTCAAGGAGTCACAACCATGCTCACAGATCTATACAGATACACACACACAAAGAGAGAGATAGATTAAATATACTTAATAAAAAATAAAAACAAAGAATTTGAATGCACAAAACTTCTTGTATTGTTTGAATGTATAGGAAATCACATATTAAATCTTATGTGGAGTGCATGATTATTCATTACTTTCAATTTTTTCTATCAGGGTCAATTATGTCCCAAGTTTTAAAAGTAAAACTATTCTCCAAAATTTTAACAAAAATAGTTACATCTAATTTTTTGGTCATTCATACAGTACATTTTTCAACTACATATATTGGAATTTTTTTCTAGACTTCAGACTTTAATTTTGACCTATCTTCCTATTTTAGAAGACAATAATTTTGACACTTAAGAAAGAAAATAATGTTTCTGTTCTTCCAATATATCTGTATTGATTATTTTAGATTAATATGTTGATTTATTTTAGAAACACATTTTGTAGTAATAAGGATAAGATACAATTTGTATGTATGTTACATATTTATTGATTTTACTAGTATTAAATCTTGTTACACTATGTCATTTTTGAAAAATTTAATAGACATATCAGTAATTTAAACCCAAAAAACTGTGATTTCAGTCTCTGAATTTCATCTAAGGTGCAAGTATATTAACCTTTGAGATGTTCTCCACTGGCATCCTGAAATCTTATTCATTATTCTCTCTTACCCAACTCTTGTTCCTTTTATACTCTCTCATTTTTTCATTGTTGTTTTTAACAAAATCCAAAACATTTGATTTTACCAATAAAGACTATGGAGCCAGATGTTGGGTAGAGAGCATCTAGCTCTGAGAGGCAGAGAAACAACCCAGCCAACCTTCTTTCTTAACATCCCAGAAGAAAAAGCTCACTCTCCTTCTCCATGCTGTTTTAAAAACCCTTCAAAAGGAATGTCTCTGCTTTTTACTTAGCAGTGTCTCTCTAGCCATCCTCCTGACTTCCTCTCATTCTCTATGGTTTTTTTTCCTATGTTCACTCCTTGTCAACTGGATGCTTGTTTCATGTCTTGACCTATGGTTGACTTTTTAAATCTTATTTGCAATAAACAGAAAGCTCTTGTATTAAAAGTGTGTGCTAAGATGAGACACACCACAACTAGAAGCATGTTTTTCCAGTATGCAGTCTCGGGATTCATAGTGTATCAAATATACTGCAACATTTCATTATATTTGTTTAATTAAATTTAAACTTTTATTTCCCTTTATCTGATTGGATTGTTTATGTCAGTAATGAGTGGTTGACAGTAGTCTCCTGAGAGGGAAAGATCATAGTAGAAAAAGTTTTTGAGAATATTTAAGGAGAAATGTTATGCCTTAATATTGAATTCATAGTTTACCTTATAAGAATATTGTAGTGGTTGGTTCAGAGGAGGCTTGGACTAAATATTAGGCAGATCAGATTTCACAAAGGTCTAATGTGACTGATATTTTTACATGGCTATTAGTAATCACCTTTACACCCTGTAATAGCAAAAGACACGTGCAAAAGATACAAGTTGGAGGAAAAAGGACAGTGCCAATCTCACTGTTACAGTCAAGGATTCTGCTAGAAAACAGGATATCGAGACATATCAGCTCCTGACAGCACCCCCTATTCTACTCCAAGTAGAAGAAAAGCATCGAAGAATCTCCAGTGTGAGATGGTTGAATTAGTGGCAAGCCTATCTCTTGGCATGTAAAAACTCCTTGTTCTAACTGCAGACAGACTGCTGTCCAAAAAGGACAAAACTGACTAGCAGGGAAGTCGACAGCCTAGCTCTGCCAAGACAGCGTAGGTTAGTCCTTCACAATCCCTGCTCTACAATAAATGTCTGTCAGAAAAACAGGACCAAAAGGCTGAAGACTGATGCTGGAATATATGGAGAGAAAATGGGAACTGTCCAGGTAGTCACTGGTTTGTCATTTCTTAGTATTGGAAGCTGCAGGCCCTGCACTTCCTATATAATCAGATATATTTATCCTTCTCAGCTCTCTGAGGTGGTTGAAGAATAGACAGCTTGAGTCTCATAGCTAAATTTTGAGTTGTTTAGGAATCAAGAGGGCGTTCTAGATCTAAGAAGATGGTTATAATAGTGATGCAAGTTAGTATGAAAGCTAAGTCAGTTATAGAACTTTAAACTCATGGAGATGGTTAGAAGGTAGAAGGTTAAAGTCAGGGGCCAAATATGTATGAACTGGACATTGGGAAGGTATACTGGGCCATTTAACTCTCATAAATGTGGCATATTTAATTCTGCTGTTTTGTGTAGAATTTACTGTTATAAGAGAAAGAACCATTTGTTCGATTGAAAAGGGAAGCTGTGGGGGGGGGGAAGAGGGTGGAAGGGTGGGACAGGAAGGGGGAATAGGGAAGGGTTTGTGACTGAGATGTAACTTGAAGAAAAAAAATAAAGTACTTATATATATATATATAAAAGAAAACAGGATGCAATTATTAAATATATAAAGTGATGACATGGCCACTCCATAGTATGGTTGATCGGAATGTTTTTATTGTAGAGTTGAAAGAGAGAACAGCTACACCATTTGGAAAGTCCAGAGCAGTGAGAGAGAATAGTAGAGTGTGAGGAGCCAAAACAGAGAGAAAGCACAGCAAAGACAGCGGGGTTATAAGTTGAATGTGTTGCTGAGGGGCAGGGAAGCCTATGAGCTGGAGAAGTTTTTGGAAGAGGAAAATGTGAGAACAGTTAGGATGCTCACATTGACTCTGAAATGTGTAACAGGGACTGTGATTCGGAGGGAGCCTGGTTGCGAGCATGTACACTGGTGTGCTTATTGGTACCACACAGATCCATTTCTCCCTTCTATCTTTTGGGATCTGGGGAAATGAAATTTCCTTTGGGCCAGACATTATGGAGATGGCAGCATTTGAGGAGAACCCTGGAAGGAAAGGAAGAGGACATTATCTTGCCCAGCTAAGCTTCCAGCTTTTGAAAGTGAACAAAAAGCTTTTCTTGCTACTGTAATGCAAATGCTATCAAAAGCGTCCATTAACATGATTCAAAAGGTCCAGATTCCATCCCAAGCTTATTTCCAATTTGGCTGTGTCGTTGACATTAGGCTGGCCTTATAGTCATGACAAACAGAAGAGTAAGAGGGTCATGAATTCTTCCTCTGTATTTTCACAGATCTGCCTGAACCCATGCAATGGGTAGCAGGGGAAGATGTATAAAAGTAGTGAGAGGACTGTCTTGGTTGTTTTGGAGTCCCGAAGATTTCAGGAATGTCAGAGTTGTGTGATAACTGCCAATGATAACTGCGTACAGTGGCTAGAATAAGCCTAGGAGAGGGATGCATATGCCTTGAAGAAAAGCAGTCTAGGTCCTTTCTCAAAGACTTACAGGATTTGATGCTTGCTCTGCTTAGTCCTGGTCTTTGGTCCTGAATGTCCTTTCTATGCTCCCATTCTTACCTTTCTGAATGGTCATTTATATTCTGTGCGATTATAAGCTGGATGTTTATAATTTGCCTTTTAATTTGGTAACAGATTGCAGTTAATAGATAACGTTAGGTCCCAAAGGACACTTTGGACTTTTAAACAATGTTGAGATTGTGCAAATCTATGGGGACTTTAAAATTTGAGTAAATTCACTTGTACTATATGGCAATGGTGGTATGAATGAAAATGGTTCCATACACTCTTAGAAAGTGACATTATTTGAAAGGATTAGAACATATGATCTACTTGGAATATGTGTGACCTTGTTAGAGAAAGTGTGTCACTGAGGATGGGCTTTGAAGTTTCAGAAGCTCACCCCAGGCCCAGAAGTTCACTTGTTCTTCCATCTGCCGGCCAATCCAGATAAAGAACTTGTGGATCCTTCTCTAGTGCTCTGTCTGCCTGTGTATCTCCATGTTTCCTACCATGATGATAATGAACTTAATCTCTGAAGCATAAGCAAGTCTCAATTAATACTTCTTTTGTAAGAGTTGCTTTGGTCATGATGTCTCTCAACAGCAGTAGAAACCTTAACTAAGGCAAAAGTCATGAAACTATGGGTGGAAGGAATGGCATGTTGTTGTTGAGCTGAAAATGCCACCTGTAGTCTTGCACATTGAAGCACTTTGTTGTCTATTTGTGACACTGTTCTTGGATGATTAGGTAATATGGTATTACTGCTGGGAAGAGCTTTGTTGAAACCTCTCCCTACTCCCAGCTTACTCTCTGCTTAAAGCTTTAGATGTGATATCTCAACATCCACTTCCTGCAGGCATGGCTGCAGCTTGGTGCCATGCTGTGATGCATCTTACTTCTCTAGAACCTTAAGCCCCACAAAAGTCTTCCTTCTATAAGTTGCCTTCACTGTAGTTTTTTATCAGAGCAATAGAAAGGTAACTAACATAATATTGCTTTGCAAAGCATAGATAAATAGTGAAGATTTAAAAATTTCAAACTAAAGAGGTACAAAAGAAATGAAAAACTAGATGAAAAGTACATTTCAAATAACAGTAAAATTTCATGACTAGAATCACAGAGACACTATGAAACTGGGTGTTGTTAAGTACCCATCATTATATAGTTGTTTTTTTTTTTCCTCAAGGAAATTGATGACTGACAACTTTGTTTCCATCTGGAATCATCTAACATGTGTGGTTGTAAACATCAAAACACAGCTGTTGCAGCTCTGAGTAAGCACTCCAATTTATTTATTTTTGACTTTAAAAAAAAAACTTTAGTTTTCATCAAACATCACATTTGTTAAGCTAAGTCCTTACAACAAGAGAAAAACAATAAAGAGGAATCACTGTATCAAACAGTGAAAAACAATACAGTCTTTCTTGCATTTTGTTAGATGGGATACCATCATACTTCAATCAAAGATATGTTATGACATTGTTGCTTGCAATTGAAGTAAGCACATAATTTAAAACTATGAGTCTAGTCCATATCTCAGACCACACTTAATAGAAAAAAAGCAATTTAAAAAATTTCAAGGAGTAAATTGAACTGTTTAAAGTCAAGATAAATAAAGGCATTTCACTAGTGTTTCAAATGTGCTGCTAACAATGATTGTAATTACACTTTCCACTCAAAAAAAAATCTTAGAAGCTGTTACATTTTAATCGTGGCTTACCTAAAGAAATATTTCATATAAAACATGTTAACATAAATTCAGATAGTATAAATATCATTGACTCTACGTCAAACCTCTAACCATTTTCCCAATTCATTACAGTACTTCAAATTTGTAACAACTGGGTTATTTTACTTAAATTTACTTCTTCTCATCTAAACCCAGAATGATATGGATAAAAAAAAAATCATCCTATTCTGGGTTTTTTGTTATTCCATATGAAGTTGAGAATTGTTTTTTTCCAGGTCTATAAAGAATTGTGTTGGTATTTTGATAGGAATTGCACTGAACATGTATATTGCTTTTGGCAAGATGGCCATTTCTAATATGTTGATCCTACCTATCCATAAGCATGGGAGATCTTTCCATCTTCTGATGGCCTCTTCAATTTCTTTCTTCAAGGGCTTGAAGTTCTTGTCATACAGGCCTTTTACTTGATGGTTAGAGTTACCCTCAGGTATTTTATATTTTTGTGGCTATTGTGAAAGGTGTTGTTTCCCTAATTTCTTCTCAGCCAATTTATTGTTTGTATAATGAAGGGCTTCAATTATTTTAAAATTAATATTGTATACAACCACCTTTCTGAAGGTGTTTATCAGTTGTAGTAGTTCTCTGGGGGGATTTTGGGGTCATTTATGTACACTATCATATCATCTACAAATAGGGATAATTTGACTTCTTCGTTTCCAATTTGTATCCCTTTGATCTCCTTTAGTTGTCTTATTGCTCTACCAAGAACTTCAAGTACTATGGTGAAGATGGGAGAGAGTAAAAAACATCTGAAATTATCACCATCCCATATTTCAAGCTATAATGCAGAACAACATTAATAAAAATAGCATGCATGGTACTGGTATAGAGATAGACCAGTGGATCAATGGAATCAAATTGAAGACCCAGAAATGAACCCACACACCTATGGTCACTTAATTTGTGACAAAGAAGCCAAAACCATACAATAGAAAAAGGACAGCATCTTCAACAAATGGTGCTGGTCTAACTGTATGTTGACATGTAAAGGAATGACGTTAGACCCATACTTATCACCTTGCACAAAACTTAAGTCCAAATGGATCAAAAACCTTAACATAAAGCCCAACACACTAAATTTAATAGAAGAGAAAGTGGGGGAAAAGTTTCAAACTCATTGTCACAGGTTACAACTTCCTAAACAGAACACCAACAGCTCAGGCTCTAAGACCAACAATGAATAAATGGGACCTCATGAAACTGAAAACCTTCTGTAAGGCAAAGGACACTGTCATCTGAACAAAACGGCAACTTTACCAACCCTACTTCCAACAGAGGGCTAATATCCAAAATTTATAAAGAACTCAAGAAATTAAACACCAAGAAACCAAATAATCCAATCAAAAAATGAGAAACAGAGCTAAACAGAATTCACAAAGGAGGAATATCAAATGGCAGTGAGACATTTGAAGAAATGCTCAACATCCTTAATCATCAGCAAAATGCAAACTCAAGATGATTCTGAGATTCCATCTCACACCTGTCAGAAAGGCTAAGATCAAAAACTCAAATGACAGCACATGCTGGCAAGGTTGTGGAGAAAGGGGAACACTCCTCCATTGCTGGTAGGAGTGCAAACATGCACAGCCACTATGGAAATCAGTCTGGTGATATCTTAGAAAATTTGGAATAGCCCTACATCAAGACCCATCCATACCACTTCTGGGTATCCACCCAAATGATTCCTCACCAAACCACAAGGACATATCCTTATCTATGTTCATAGCAACCTCATTTGTAATAGCTAGAAACTGGAAACAACCCAGATGTCCCTCAACTGAGGAATGGATAAAACAAAACAAAAAACTGTGGTACATCTACACAATGGAATACTACTCAGCCATCAGAAACAAGAAAATCATGCAATTTGCAGCCAAAATGGATAGAACTAGTAAAGCTCATCCTGAGTGACCTAACCCAAGACTCAGAAAGATGCACATGGCATCTACTCACTTGTAATTGGATTTTATCCATATAGTACAGGATAGCTATCCTAAAACCAACACAACAAAAGGATAAGGAACATAGACTTTGTTACATATTAATGGGAGAATTTGCCCTTGGGGTGCTACCATGTAAGCCCCCAGTGCTAGAGGAAGCTCTTAGCCCACATATGACTATTGAACTGAGAGGTGCTGATATATAGGGACATTCCACATTGAAGGAGCGGGATGGGTCTGAGAGGGAGGAGGGGGTGGGAGGGTGGAACCTGGAGGGGTGGAAAGAAGATACTGTGATGAAGATATAACTTGAAGTAATAAATAAACAAACAAAAAAATCATCCTACCAAGTTTTCTAATGGGTGCTCACCTTATTTATTTATTTATTTATTTATATAATTATCTATCTATCTATCTATTTATTTATTTATTTATTGTTATTTTGTGTAATGTGGTGCATGAATTCTCTACTGATTTCCATCATCATGGATTTTTGTGTATGGTGTGTGCCCATAATTATGATTATGTGTGTGTAACTGATAGATTATTGGTGAGTATTTTCCTCTATTGTTATCCATGTTGTTGATTGAAACAGAATCTCTCAATGATCCTGGATCTATTTGGCAATTCTAAGTGATCAAAAATCTCCAGGAGAACTCTTGTTTCCATTTTCCCATAGCTAGGATCACAGTTACACACTCCCATTCCTGAATTTACTCTAACCCTGTAGTGTTGTGCAACAATTTCCTCTGGGATAAAACCATCCACTTATAATTGGATTTTAGCTATGTAGTACGGGATAACTATCCTACAATCAACACACTATAAAGGAACAGGAAAATAGACCTTGTTACCTGTTAATGGGACACTTTGCCCTAATAGGGTTGCCATATAAGCTTCCAATCCAAGTGGAAGCTATTAGCCCTCATATGACTGTTGAACTGAGGGGGCCTGATATCTAGGGGCAACCCACTCCAGAGGAGTAGAATAGGTGGGATAGGGGAGAGGGGGTGGGAAAGTGGGACAGGGAAGAGTGGAGAGGGGACTGTGATGGAGACATAACTTGAAATAGTAAATAAACATTTATTTTTAAAAAATCCATTTTGGAGGAAAGCTCCTGAAGACATAAGTTTTTCTAACCTAAAGGGAGATGAAATAGTCTATCTATGGTTTTTTGAATAATACTACTCTCTACAGATTCATGTATTTCAATACTTAATGTCCAGTTGGCAGAACTGTTTGGGACAGATTAGGAGGTGTAATCTCATTGGAGGAGATGCATCTCTGGAGGTTTCAAAGAGCCATGCCATTCTCAGTGAATTCTTTCTGCCTCGTGTTTATGGATCAGAATGTAAGTTTTCAGCTACTGCCCCAGCATCAGGCTTCCTGCCTGCTGCCATGCTTCCCATCAGGGTAATCATGGACTCCAAAACTCCTCAATCCCTTAATAAGCTATTATCCTCTAGGGTAAACTGTTTGATGTACCTTATTACAATAGTAAACAAGTCATTAATAAACCATCCTACAAGGAAACATATTAAGTCACAGAATGATTTAAAGAAAGGCAAAAACTGAAAATAACCAGATTCTCTAGTCACTAACTAGAAACTAACCCTTCTTCCTGAAGTGTATATGAATATTAAGAACTGTAGAGAGACACCAAGGCACTTTGAAGAAACAGAGGCCAGCCAAGCCACCTAAAAGCATCTGATATCAGCTAAGCTTCATGGAAGAAGTTCACACCACTTGATCTTCCTTAAAGACAGTGCCTCCAATTTGTTGAACTACATACACATTTTTCCCTATTTTCAGATTTCTTAGCTTATCCCACAAGATCCCAATTCTCAAAGACCATCTGTAATGTGGGTAAAGTAACTATTCTAACTCTTGTGAAAGAATATGTTTTCTACTTAAGAATGACACTGTACTTTCCTTAAAGCTGACTTGAGTGCCTGTAGTCAATTCCTACACTTTCTTCAACAATTCTATATTGTTTCAGTAGATACATATATAAGAAAAGCAACTCAACAGGAGGATGTCATTACTTAACTGTGGAAACATCCACTCTAATACCCCTAGAGCTTTGCCAATGTAGAACCACAATTTAGCTTTTTATCATACAAGTTCCACTGTAATAAAATGAATTTACTTCATAGAAACAATGATTCTAGAGAACACTTAAAAATAATAGAATATAGAATTTAGCATTTACTCATATGTTTATTAAACAAGTTACTTTAATTAAACTAAAACACTGAATACGTATCTTTGATTTGTCAACAAAGGTGGTATAATAATTTTTAAAAAATTAAATGAAATTGCTTTATCTGTGATAAAAGCAATATTGTCTTCTTTACAGGTAATTTATTTTGAAATACACTGGAATAAAGATATGGGTTTCAAAGTAATGCTCTTTGTAATAATTTAACAAACGTGTTATTTCTTCCAGTTTTCTAAACCAAAGATCAGTGATGTGTGAAATTGAAACAGATGGCAGATATTAAAGAACAACCCATGATATACTTTGAAAGAAAGGGAAAATGTGTTTATTGAAGGTTTATATTCTAACACACAAATACGAGTGTCATTTAAAGCCTAGAAATATATTTAAACCCATAATTCTCTCAAACTTCCAAGAAAAGTAATTAAATCTAAGGAAAGTGCTACTTATGGGTAGTTCAAGTTCCCAAATTGGTCAATAGATTCCTTCAACTGTGAGTTATATGTGTGCCCAGGAATAAGTCCTAGAATATATTCAAAGCCAATGTTGTTTAGTTGGATTTTACTATAAAGAAAATTTGAAAACAATTCTGAGAAATAGCATCAAAAAATCAGAACGTGTCACCAGAAGTCACTCACAAAAATTATATGGCAAATGAATTTGTTGGGGCCATTGGTAAGGCTGGAATGCTGTCCCCAGATTTCAATCGTTATTAACCAGGATCCTATATTCAAAGGATCTCTATGAACATTTTGAAATTAACTCTTATGCTTATCACTGCTTAAATGAATTACTCCGAGCTTTATAACTAGAAAGAGATTTGCAAACCTAAGTAGCATTTTAGTTTTATCAAGTATTTGATGCCTAAATTTGGTCCAGTCACTGAACCATTGTCTATTAATTATGAAAGATGTGAATTATCAATTGTAAGTAGCTCAGAAATGTGTCTGTTTCATGGTGGGTCTACATGCATATAATCGATATTGGCAGCTTTATCTTTGAAGTTTAAAACTCATATGAAAGGGAAATGCAATGAAGCATCTTGATAAAAGTATTTTAAGTGACTACAGTGTGTGCGTGTGCCTGTGTGTGCGTGTCCGTGCATGTGTGTGTATGTGTATGCATGTGTGTATATGTGTGTGTGCATGTATGTATATATATATGTGTGTGAGATGTGTGTGTATGTGTGTGTTGGTGCATGCATGCATGCGTGTGTGCGTGTATGTATGTGTGTGTGCGTCTGTGTGCGTGTATGCATGCGTGTGTGTGTGTGTGTGTATGTGTATATGTGTGTGAGGGCATTTGTGGATAAACTTGATCAAGTCACTGAACCATTTCCAGCAATTATGATAGATTTATTGAGCATGTACGCACACACACACACATATTACAGCTTTGAGAGAAAAATGTTAACTTGCAAATGTTTCACCCTGAAAAGGAGATGTATTGCTAACATAATATACCTGAACTAAAGATCTTCACAAAACATAATAAATATGTCATGTTGAATATGGGAGATGTAGTCATGTGAAAAGTACCTGAAAATAAATTTTCAGTGTTTACAAATAAAAAGTGAAAGGCTTAAGAAAATCAGACAGAAGAAAACACTACGGAAGTAAATGTAGGAGAGATTTTAAAAAAAGAATTCTGGCAAACCTGGAAAGCTAAAAGGATAATTTACATGAAGATAATTCTGAGTCTTAATATCAGCAATGAAATTGTACCCATAAAAATAATTGATAAGGTAGTGTAGATAGTAATTGTCTAATAAAACACAATTTGATTTACATTACATGGTTAAATTAAGTTTTGATAAAATGTACAATCAATAGTTCAATCATATCAAGAACTTTGAAATTCTTGTAATTTAATCTACTTTAAAGGTGGTAAGTGACACTGGCATAATCCTGTGGATGTTAATGGTGCTGTTGGATATGTCTCAAGCCTTCATTATTCACAGAATACCCTAGTCAGAGTTTTAGCATATATGTAGCCGTTTCTAATAATCAGTTTCCACAGAGTGATTTGTTAGGCACTGAGAAATTATTCACATCTGTAGAATACCTGCAAGTAATGTTTCCAAGGTCTTATAGTTTAGTATTCCATGGGCTAGTGTATCTTCAAATGTAAATAGTTACACAGATCTCACACTGCAGTTATCTTGATTTTCTGGTTGCTTGTGTGTACAACATAAAGAAACTGTCCCGTTTCAGAAAACAGACAAGTCTCACCGTTTTCCACAGTCTGAAAGGACAAGGGTGGTCAGAATAGAATACATAGAAGAATAATTTCCAAATGCTGTGTGTAACTTTTTTTCTTTCTTTTTAAAAATATTTATTAATTACTTCAGGTTACATCTCCATCACAGTGTCCTCTGTCCACCCCTACCACCCTCTACCCCGTATCCCTTCCATCCCACTCCTCTGGAGTGGAGTGTCCCTACATAACAGTCCCCCGCCCCAGTTCAGCAGTCATATGAGGGCCAAGAACCTTCTCATACACTGGGGGCCCAGTGTAACTTTTCTAATGAATGAGAGCTCTATGATAATTATCTATAGAATCTACCAGAGTTCAGGGAAACTATAGTTAAACTTCCTACTCATAACTCAAAAAATAGAATGAAAATCGTCTTTTCCCAGAATTTGTCTTTATAGAGGTTGACTTTTCTACAGTAAATTGAGAAATTACATCTAACAAGGAATTGTTCCATTGACTGGTGGTAACTGCTCAGTAGTAGACACCTTATTTAAAATACATACTGCGCTTAACATTGAAAACAAGGTAAAAATTTCTAATGCAAAATATTTCTTATTAAAAATAAATGAATGAATGTATGACTAAAGAAAACTGAATAACCCAACTAGACTTTGAGATTAAAATGGATGTGTATATGTATATGCATAATACAATTTTATGTAAATCAATATGTAAAATTAAAAAATAAAACATGGTAGCATGAAAGTACACTTTTCATATTAGTCACACCATATCCTCTGCCAGGGATCTGCATGTTGATAAAGAAAGCTTTTCTTCTCAATACAAAGTAACAAATATTTACCCTTAGATTGCAGATTACAGAAATGATTACTCTTTCTCAACAAAAAGGAACATTTATAATATATTGAATATATAAACTCAAAATATATTTCATAGTACTTGCCACTTTTATAGCTTTTTAAACAATGTTTGTTTCAAAACTGTCATTTCATCACTGATGTCTTACTGGTTCCCTTTCATAAGTTTTCAAGGAGAAATTATTTTTAAATGAGTCGTCTCAACTTACACCTGTATTTAAGTTATCTACAGCTCAAAATAATCTATCTTGATCTTCGTTAAGAACCTCATTTTGCATTTTAACTAAAATTCCTTCTACTTAAAATTGAACATGAATTGCTCAAAATGGCAATCATCATTATTATCTTACAAAATATGCCTTCATCTAGGGAAACCATCCAAAGATGTGTGTGATCTGAGCTCAAAGATTGGCAAGGACAAAGCAAAGTGGAAAAGAAGCAAAAGACATTCAAGTAGAAACCAGTCTTACAATTCCAAAGGCTATATAATTGGTATTATAAATAGCGCTGGATATTTAAGAGCAGTTTAAACATTTGTACCTTTGATGTGGTGATTTCTCAACTCTTTGAGAAAAGTGAAATATTCAATATACTGCTTAGAATATCTGGGGAGGTTAGAACTTAGAAAACTGTAAACATTTTTAATTTTATTCTCTAATTTTCTAGGGGCTAATATAAACTCACTACTCTTTATGACATTTTTTTCTCTATGTGCTTATTCTTTTTTCCTTCACATCATTCACTCTCAAGGTCGATTATTGGAGACACGCTATCAAAGGATTGTATTGTAACAGCTAAACCCTTCACATATTCTATTCCTTCTGGAAAACCTTTCTTAAGAATCAGTTCAAAGGACTGGAAATAAGTAGGCAAATACGTAAACAACAACAACAACAACAAGATCTATGATTATTTCGGAGATTTTTGTTTTTTGTAGTTTACTATCTCCTCTCCTCTCCTAGGCCCTGGTCAGTATCATAGCTTCATCCACAAAACTGCTGACTATAAATACATAGGTGAATAAATGTCTATTACTTTTTCTATTTACTATTACTAACAGACAGTAGCTGTCTATTACTAATATTAGGGATTTTCCTTGTGTTGAAGCATGTCAAACCATAATGTTCTTCATTCTCCATTATCCTGTTAGACTCCCTAAGTCACATACAAAAAACCTACTAATATATACTTTGATGTCAGTTATAGTTTTATATTTTTAGTTGCAAATACTATTTAAACCATATTTTATGTTATATGTGTGTCTATCCTACAAATAGGTAATTAACAAATGATGTTGGAAATATTTGGAGTAAAATCCATATCCATCTATGCCTGACTTTGGACAATCAATTAGGGGGATCATCCCTGGGGAAAACTATTCTCCTGCTTTCAGCATTTCATAGCTTTTTATAGTTATTTTTTAGGTTTTGTTTAGACAGTCATATTTTTAAGAAAAAATGGAGGAGGATTCTTTGTTTTTTCTAGGACATACAATCTCACAGCAACTTTCCTGGTTCTCTTGTTCTTACAAGTTTTGGTCTCTATTTCCAGATGTCCCGTGAGTTTAGGTGCAGGATTTATGGTGTAGATATGTGAACTGGGGCTCTGTTACCCAGGATAATTTGTTCTAAGAATTTTTACTAGGTATGTTTTTCTGTAATGATCTCATTTTGAAAACAGAATTTTGGGTTTCTTTGTTTTGTTTTTGGTTTTTAGGACTGAGAGTTACAATTATCTATGAGTACAAAGACAGATATTTAGCATGAAGTTATAATTTTTGTCACTTTAATAAATTGGTAGTAATGGGTTCTCCTCTAAGATTCATGACCTCCCCAGCTGCAGATCCTATGTTTCTGTTACCAGCATGATTTTCCCCTTGTTGAGCAGGTCATACATTCAACTACAGAGCTGTGGTTACCATCAAGATACAAATGCCACTAATGCATACTTAGAGATATCATGCCATGCCATTCATTATTGTGATTCACAGATATTGTAGCTGTATAGGAATGTTGGTTGCATTCCTCCCTTGTAAGAATACATAGTAGCTTCCAGTCTTGTGAAAGCTAGTCTTTTAAAAGAAGGCTTTAAGCTCAGAACCAGTTCTTTTTTTTTTCTTTTTTATCTTTTTTTCCTTTATTTTTTATTTCTTCAAGTTACATCTCAATCGCAGTCCCCTCCCTATTCCCCCTCCAGTCCCACCCTCCCACCCTCAACTCCCCATCCTCTTCCCTTTTTTTTTTCTTTTAAGTTAAAGGTATATCTTATTTCCCCCTACAGTTTCTCCTTTCAGTCCAACAAATGGCTCTTTCTCTTATAATAATATATACAATACAGTACAACAGAGGTAATTAGGCCACAGTTATGAGTGTTATATGGCTTAACATACATTCCCAATGACCAGTGCATATGTATTTGGTACCTGACTTTAACATTCTACTATCTAACCATCTCCATGAGTTTAAAGTTCTATATCTGACTCAACATTCATACTAATTGCAACACAATTTTAAAAGTATCTTCTTAGATGTATAACACTCTCTTGACTCGTAAACAACTCAAAATTTAATTATGAGAATTTATCTATCTGTTCTTCAATCACCTCAGAGACCTGAGAGGGATAAATATATCTGATTTTATAGGAAGTACAGGGTATGCAGCTTCCTAAACTAAGAAATGACATACCAGTGGCTGCCTGGACAGTTCCCATTTTCTCTCCATACATTACAGCATCGCTCTTCAGTCGTTTGGCCCTGCTTCTCTGACAGACATTGATTGTAGAGCAGGGGTTATGAAGGACTTACCTACCCTGTCTTGGCAGAACTAGGCTGTCGACTTACCTTCTTCCAGATTTTGTCCTTTTTGGACAGCATTCTGTCTACAGTTGGAGTAAGGAGCTTTTCCTACCAAGAGATAAGCTTGCGACTAATTCAATCATCTCCCACTGGAGATTCTTCGATGCTCATCTTCTACTTGGAGTAGAACAGGGGGTGCTGTCAGGAGTCGATATGTCTTGATATAAAAAAATCTAAAGTTACGAAAACATCTTTGAATGCCATATTCTGCAGATCTCTTGAGGTTTTTGAAGAGGCCCTATCTATCTCTTATATTAGGGTAA
Source organism: Lophiomys imhausi (assembly GCA_907164525.1). Lineage (NCBI taxonomy): Eukaryota > Metazoa > Chordata > Mammalia > Rodentia > Muridae > Lophiomys > Lophiomys imhausi. The sequence goes on from CAJQZJ010000221.1 coordinate 358,203, forward strand.
GCAGATGTTGCTTGTCTCATAGGAGGATTATTTCTCATTAGCTTAGAAAGTAACTATAATAGGCTGTCATAGTACCTAACTGAATGACTGGCTTGCATAACCATTAGTTTGCATTTCTTAATTATCCTAAACAGTTCATGACAGTTAGTAGTAAAAGCCCGAAACATCACATTTCATTTTTTGTCTTTACCTCCTAATCCTTCCATCCCATTTCTCTGGGGTGGGGTGTCCTTATAAAACAGTCCCTCATCTCAGTTGAGAGGTCGTATGAGGGCCAAGAGCCTCTTCATTCATTGGGGATCTATGAAGCAGTACCATCAGTGAAAAGTGTCTCGTTGCCTGTGAGAGAGAACTACTAAACATACAAATCAATAAGCATACAATAGATAAAAAAGACTAAAAAAAAGAAAAAATATAACTAATATATAAAAAATAAATAAAAAATAAAAATTAAAAATAAGAAGTATATGTCCAAATTCCCTTTGGTGTGTTAGTTGTAGTATTGATACCTTCTACTATATAGCTAAAAATCCTATTATAAGTGAATAGATTTCATACGTGTCCTTCTGAGTCTGGGTTAGTTCAATCAGGATGAGCTTTTCTAGTTCCATCCATTTGGCTGCAAATTGCATAATTTCATTGTTCCTGATAGCTGAATAATATTCCATTGTGTAGATGTACCACAGTTTTTTAACCCATTTTTCGGTTGAGGGACATCTGGGTTGTTTCCAGTTTCTAGCTATTACAAATAAGGCTGCTATAAACATAGATGAGGAAACTTCCTTATGATTCCCTGAAGAGGCATTTGGGTGTATACCCAGAAGTGGTATGGCTGGGTCCTGAGGCAGAGCTATTCCAAGTTTTCTAAGATATCGCTAGACTGACCTCCACAGTGGTTGCCTAAGCCTGCACTCCCACCAGCAATGGAGTAGGGTACCCCTTTCTCCACACCCTCGCCAACATGTGCAGTCATTTGAGTTTTTGATCCTAGCCATTCTGACAGGTGTGAGATGGAATCTCAGAGTCGTCTTGAGTTGCATTTCTCTGATGATTAAGGATGTTGAGCAATTCTTCAAGTGTCTCTCAGCCATTAGGGATTCCTCCTTTGTGAATTCTCCATTTAGCTCTGTCCCCCATTTTTGATTGGATTATTTGATTTCTTGGCATTTAATTTCTTGAGTTCTTTGTAGATTTTGGATATTAGCCCTCTGTCAGATGTGAGGTTGGTGAAGATTTTCTCCCAGTCTGTAGGCTGCCGTTTTGTTCGAATGACAGTGTCCTTTGCCTTACAGAAGCTTTTCAGTTTCATGGGGTCCCATTTATTGATTGTTGATCTCAAGTCCTGAACTGCTGGTGTTCTGTTCAGGAAGTTGTCGCCTGTGCCAATTAGTTCGAGGGTTTCTCTCACTTTTTCTTCTAGTAGATTTAGTGTGACCGGCCTTATGTTAAGGTCTTTGATCCACTTGGACTTAAGTTTTGTACAAGGTGATAAGTATGGGTCTAACTTCATTCTTTTACAAATGGACATCCATTTGGACCAGCACCATTTGTTCAAGATGCTGTACTTCTTCCATTGTGCCGTTTTGGCTTCTTTGTCAAAAATTAGGTGGCCATAAGTGTGTGGGTCTATTTCTGGATCTTCAATTCGATTCCATTGATCTACTGGTCTGTTTCTATACCAATACCATGCTGTTTTTACAGCTATTGCTCTGTAGTACAGCTTGAAATCTGGGATGGTAATACCTCCAGATGTTTTTTTATTGTACAGGATTGATTTAGCTATTCTGGGCTTTTTGTTGTTCCATATGAAATTGAGACAAGCTCTTTCCAAGTCTATAAAAAATTGTGTTGGAATTTTGATAGGAATTGCATAGAATCTATATATTGCTTTTGGTAGGATAGCCATTTTTATTATGTTGATCCTACCTATCCATGAGCATGGGAGATCTTTCCATCTTCTAAAGCCTCTTCCATTTCTTTCTTCAAGGGCTTGAAATTCTTGTTGTAAAGGTCCTTTACTTGCTTGGTTAGAGTTACCCCCCAGGTATTTTATGTTGTTTGTGGCTATTGTAAAGGGGGTTGTTTCCCTTATTTCTTCCTCAGCCCATTTGTTTTTTGTATAAAGAAGGGCTTCTGATTTTTTTGAATTAATTTTGTATCCAGCCACTTTGCTGAAGGTGTTTATCAGCTGTAAGAGTTCTCTGGTGGAATTTTTGGGGTCACTTATGTATACTATCATATCATCTGCAAATAGGGATAATTTGACTTCTTCGTTTCAGATGTTTATCCCCTTGATGTCCTTTAGTTGTCTTATTGCTCTAGCAAGAACTTCAAGTACTATATTGAAGAGATATGGTGAAAGTGGACATCCTTGTCTTGTCCCTGAGTTTAGAGGAAATGCTTCAAGTTTCTCACCATTTATTTTGATGTTGGCCACTGGCCTGCTGTATATTGCCTTTATTATTTCTAGGTACAGCCCTTGTATGCCCGTTCTCTCCAGAACTCTTAGCATGAAGGGGTGTTGAATTTTGTCAAATGCTTTTTCTGCATCTAGCGAGATTATCATGTGTTTTTTTTTCTTTCATCTTGTTTACATGGTGAATGACATTGATAGATTTTTTATATGTTGAACCATCCCTGCATCCCTGGGATGAAGCCTACTTCATCATGGTGTATGATACTTTTGATGTGTTCTTGAATTTGGTTTGCTAGTATTTTATTAAGTATTTTTGCATCTATGTTCATGAGGGAGATTGGTCTGAAGTTCTCTTTCTTTGTTGGGTCTTTGTGTGGTTTAGAAATCAGGGTGATTGTGGCCTTATAGAATGAGTTTTGCAATGTTCTTTCAGTTTCTATTTTGTGAAAGACTTTGAAAAGTATTGGTGTTAGGTCCTCTTTGAAGTTCCGGTAGAATTCCGTGCTAAAGCCATCTGGCCCTGGGCTTTTTTTGTTTGGGAGATTTTTAATGACTGTTTCTATTTCCTTAGGGGTTATAGGGCTGTTTAATCTGTTTATCTGATCTTGATTTAGCTTCGGTAGGTGGAATCTATCAAGAAAATTGTCCATTTCACTTAAGTTTTCAAATTTGGTGGAGTATAGATTTTTAAAGTAGGATCCAAATATTCTCTGGATATCCTCAATGTCTGTTGTTATTTCTCCCTCTTCATTTCTGATTTTCTTGATTTGTGTTTTCTCCCTCTGTCTTTTAGTTAATTTGGCTATGGGTCTGTCTATTTTGTTGATTTTCTCAAAGAACTAACTCTTGGTTTCATTGATTCTTTGTATAGTTCTTTTTTTTCTAAGTTGTTAATTTCTGCCCTAAGTTTGATGATCTCCTGCCTTCTGCTCCCCTTGGGAGTGTTTGCTTCTTTTTTTTTCCAATTCACCCAGTTTAGCTGTTAATTCACTAATATGAGCTGTCACAATTTTCTTGTGAAGTCACTTAGTGCTATGAACTTTCCTCGTAGCACAGCTTTCATTGTGTCCCATAGGTTTGGGTATGTTGTGTCTTCATTTTCGTTGGATTTTAAGAAGTCTTTGGTTTCCTTCTTTATTTCTCTCTTGACCCAGTGGTCCTCTAGTAAAGAGTTGTTCAATTTCCATGTAAGTGTAGACTTTCTGTTGATTCTTTTACTACTGAATTCCAGCTTTATTCCTTGGTGGTCTGATAAGATACAAGGGGTTATTTCAATTTTCTTGTATCTGTTGAGGCTATCTTTGTGTCCAACTATATGGTCGATTTTGGAGAAGGTTCCGTGAGGTGCTGAGAAGAAGGTGTATTCTTTTGTGTTTGGGTGAAACGTTCTGTAGATATCTGTTAGGTCCATTTGGTTCATTATCTCTGTTAGACTCATTATTTCTCTGTTTGGCTTCTGTCTTGATGATCTGTCCATAGTTGTGAGTGGGGTGTTGAAGTCTCCCAGTATTAAAGTGTTTGGATCGATGTGCGATTTAAGTTTTAGAAGTGTTTCTTTTATAAATGTAGGTGCCTTTGTATTTGGGGCATAGATGTTCCATATTGAGATGTCCTCTTGATAGATATTTCCTTTAACGAGAATGTAATGCCCTTCTCTGTCTTTTTTTATTAACCTCAATTGAAAGTCTATTTTGTTTGATATTAGGGTGGCTACTCCAGCTTGTTTCCTGGGTCCATTTGCTTGGAAAACCTTTTCCCAGCCCTTTACTCTGAGATAGTGTTTATCTTTAATAGTGAGATGTGTTTCTTGTATACAGCAAAAAGATGGGTCTTGTTTATGTATCCAGTCTGTAAGTCTGTGTCTTTTTGTTTGCGAGTTGAGTCCATTGATGTTGATGGATATTAGTGACCAGGGGTTGTTATTTCCCATTATTTTGGTATAGCTGGCTGTCTTGTGTTTCTCTTTTGTTTAGTTGCTGTGGAGATTTCTATTTCCTCTGTTTTCTTGGGTGTAGTTATCTTCTCTGTGTTGGAATTTTCCTTCTAGGATCTTCTGGAGGGCTGGGTTTTTCAGGAGATATTGTTTGAATTTGATTTTGTCATGGAATATCTTGTTTTCTCCTTCTATGTTGATAGAGTGTTTTGCTGGGTATAGTAGTCTGGGTGGGCACCTCTGTTCTCTCAGGGCTTGTAGGACATCCGTCCAGGCCCTTCTAGCTTTTAAAGTTTCTGAGGAGAAGTCAGGTGTGTTTCTGATGGGTCTGCCATTGTATGTGACTTGGCCTTTTTCTCTTACAGCTTTTAATATCCTTTCTTTGTTCTACATTTGAGTTTCTATTATTATGTGGCAAGAGGAGTTTCTTTTCTGATCTAATCTGTTTGGTGTTCTGTAAGCCTCTTGGATTTTTACTGGCATCTCTTTTTTATGTTTGGGAAGTTTTCTTCTATGATTTTGTTGAAGATATTTCCTGGACCATGGTGTCGGGAGTCTTCTCTTTCCTCTGTGCCTATAATTCTTAGGTTCCGTCTTTTCATTGAGTCCTTGATTTCTTGGATGTTGTGGGTGAGAGATTTTTTAGCTTTCTCGTTTTCTTTGGATGTTGTACTGATTTCTTCCATCGAATCTTCCATGCCTGAGATCCTGACTTCCATCTCTTGCATCCTATTTTTCATACTCACATTCATATTTCCTGTTCTCTTCTCTTGATTCTCCATTTCCTCTTTTTAACTCTGACTGTGTTTTCTTTATTGTTTCCGTTTCTATTTTCATGTCTTGAATGGTAGTGTTCATTTTGTACATTTCCTTCTCCAGTTTGCTTGTTTTTGTCTGGAGATCTTTCATTGCTTCATCCTTTTCCTGCTCAAGCTGGGTCACCTTGGCTTGGAGCTCTTTAATGATGTTATTCGTTGTTTTGACTTGTAGAATTGTGGCTTCTTTGAATTCCTTCATAGTTTTAAGTTCTTCTTGAATGGACTTTATCACTTTCCATAATTTAGAATTGTCATCGTTTTCATGTGTTTCAGTTGTGGTGAGGTGGTTCGGGCTGGACGGAATAGCATTGCTTTCTTTTGTTGGAGACATTTCGCTCTGTTTTTTTTTTTTTTTTTTTTTTTGTCTTTGGCCTCTGGCCATTTGGAATTTTTTTTTTTTTTTTTTTTTTGCTCTCTTCTGGACTTGGGTCCAAAGGGGGCACTGTGGTGTAGGAGTTGCCTTACTCCACCCCTATAAGGAGTGTCATTCAGTCCCGCATCCCAGGTGGGGACCTCATTAATTCAGGTGGGGGAGCTGTGCACAAGTAAGCTCTGATTCCCCACCAGAAGGGCCCTTACTAGTACAAAAGTTCGATATAGAACAGTTTCAAATATCTCACAGTTTGCTCGGGGTTGGTTCCTGTAAGGGGTAAATCTGCAGTTCAGCTCCAATAGCCTTGCCCCTGCCATGGCTTGTAATCTGGCCTGTGATGTCACAGACTGGGATCTGAAGGCGCATTGCAGTGGAGCTACCTCACTTCCAAGGGTCGCAACCTTTCCCAGATAATTGGATTGTCTGTGTGAGACCTGGGAGTGCCCAGCAGGGTGGGGATTATCTCTGTGTGGTTTCTGAATCTGCTGGCTGGGTATTATGTTGGAACTTACCTACCGGGGATTTCTCCTTTTGGGGGGATTGGTTATCCCAATTCCTGGGTCCAGAGGTTTCCTAGCGTGTCTGAGAGTTGGAAGGGGCATCCTGCCCAGGCATCTTCCATGGTCCCTGTGTAGCTGGTTGAGATTTAGAAGGGGTCGTGCCCTTTGTACAGCATCCTGCAACACTTGCCGCCTTGTGACTGTTGACCCCGAAATCAAAATACGTCCGCGCCAGCCACCGCCATCTTGGATCCCCAGAACCAGTTCTTTTTCTCAAGATTACATAGCCCAAGCACATGGTGTCTTCAGCACTGAACAAAGCAGAAGACCCAAAAATGAGTACATGTAACTACAGTTCTCAGATATTTGATAACATGACAAAAAATACTCTGTAGAAATGACAGAATATTAAATAAGTAATGCTTAGAAAACTGGATCTCTAAATGTAGAAGAATGGACTTCGACCTGTACTTTTGACTTCATGCAAAAACTAACTCCAAATGTTGCAAAGAATGGAAGGTAAAACCTGAAATTGTTGAAAGAAGATATAGGCAGGGCCTTACATGCTAGAGTTGTAGGAAAGGACTTTCTTAGTAAGATACCATTTGCCCAGGAATTGGGGCCAACAATTTAAAAGTGGGACCTTGTAAAAAAAAAATAGGCTTCTGCATGACAAATGAAGCAAGCAATTGAGTAAAGAAAAATTCCATAAAATGGGGAAGAATTTTATACAAACTCTACACGTGACATAGAATTCAATTTTGTAAACTTTGAAAATTCATCTTGAAACAGTGAGAATGACGAACATAAAGTAAACAACCTACAAATATGAAGGAGGGTTGAGGGAAAGGTAACACTCATTTACTATGGAGGAAAGGTAAACTGGTACACCCACTGTGTAACTCCTTGTGGAGAATTCTCAAAAGATTGAAAGTAAACCTAAATGACCATCTATACCATTCTTTACTACATACCTAAAGGACTCACTCAACATCCTACTCCACAGGTGTTCAACCATGTTCATTGCTGCTCTATTAACAAAAGTTAAGAAATGGAAGTTACTTAGATATCCTTCAACGGATAATGGATAACAAAAATGTGGTGTATATATAGACTAAAGAAGAATATTCTGCTCTGAAGAAAAGGAAATCATGGAATTTGAACATTAATTACTGAAGCTAGAATATATTACAGTAAGTGAGTTAACCTATATCCAGAAAGAAAAATGCCTAATTTTTGTGTCAAACTTTTACACTCGAATATATAACCAAAATTAAACTCAGAAATCAGAAAAGTATAAGAATATTATGGGAGGGCACAGGAGCAGATAATAGAAATATAAAAGTTATTTGGAGGGAAGAAATGTGTGAAACAGATGAGTCTTAATTAGGGTGGGAAGAGGGAATCCTATACAGAAATCGTGTAAGTGAAGATAAAATAACACTGTGGAGGTTTAGAAAAACATAAAATGATATTATTATATATTTACCTCAATACATATGTATACATATTCATAAGTAGTTAAAATCACAAAGAATCATGAATTTTATTCTTTAGTTAAATGGTATTGACCATGAATATTATGACAGAATTGGTAAAATATGATATAAACTCATCATAAATTTCAAAAAGAAGCAATTGCTCATTAATATAAACAAATTCCAATATAGGATATTGAAAGAAATTATAATTTGAAATATTGGTAATATAGAAAATCACGAAACAGATGAATGCAGCTATGACACCAAGACATGTAAAGCGAATTATACAGAAAGGCCAGCAGAAAGGAAGTAGGAATTTAAACCACTTTTGGTTGTAGGGAATGTACTTGGGCAAATACATATCTCTAACTGTTATCATTCATATCCTTTTGCACATATGTATTTTGTAAGAATTTGTTCATTTTTATTTAATGAAAACTTTAGCCTGAATGGCATGTTGATCTGTTAGACTGAAGGTAACAGATTATACACAGATGTTTCTACAGGACTACACAAAGTAAGAATTACATTAAAGATCGACAAAATTCCAGCTAATACAGTAAGAGGCAGCAAAATAACTGTTGTTATTTATTCATTGATGATTTTTATTATTTAAATTCTTTGAGACTCAATAATTTCACTATTTTCTAGGATACATGTAATATGTAATATATGTCATATTCAATGTATAAATGTGTGTTTACTTTTGTGGTCTCAAGAATAGCATTGCCCACAAACAACTTTCTTGAAATCACTCTTTTGAGGAAATTATACTCTCAGTTTACTATTATTTTGAAGAACAATAGTATAATAAAATTACCATATTAATTTTATGGATATTATAAATAACTGGAATTTAGAAAATGATAACAACTTCCATACATATTCCTTTCATGAAGACAGTAAACAATGAATTGACCCACATTAGGTTTGTGTCCAATGCCTTCCAGGGTTTTGAATTAGCAAATTTTAATAAGGCCAAATGTGATGCTGTGTCACAACATTCAACTAACTGATAGGGCATTTTAAACATAGCCTAGCTTAATATCACTTAGCCCAGCAGCCAATATTCCACAAAGGCTGTGCCAGGGAACTTTCTCATGAAGGATGTTTTTACCAGATGGTGTTCATCCGGCCATATGTTGCAAAGCTGAGATGAGCCTAATGATACCCCTCCTGCTACTACACTCAGTAGTGAAAATGACTGCAAATTAAAAAATCCTAAGAATAAATGAGAGAAATTAGATGATGATAAGAAAACAATGCTAGACACTCAATTGGTAGATGAATATGGTAACCTTTGTCCATGCTATACTGCTTCCTATAAGAGAATTACATCTTAAAATGCAAATTTGGCTATATAGATAACTATTTTATGCTTTGGTAAAGAATGCATTATGTGAGTTTTTGAAGGTAGTCTAGTCCTCAAATCCTCAGTGTGTAAAATAAAATATTCATTATATTCACTTTTAAAATATTGTAATTTTTTTACATTTGAAATAGTGCTGAGTTTCTTTGACAAAGCTCCATAGCCTATAAAATGACTAGTTTTTGGCCTAAGGACATGTTTTCTTTCTTTCTTTGTTTCTTTCTTTCCTTCCTTCCTTCCTCCCTTCTTTCTTTCTTTCTTTCCTTGTTTCTTTCATTCATTATCTTTCTTTACTTTCCTCCTTCCTTCCATCCTTTTTTTTTCACAACAAATGGAACATATTATTTTTTTCTATCATTGACTATTCTAATGAAGCTATGATTTCTGTTCAGATATAATTACACAAATATTTTAATAGAGTAAAATAATTTAAGGTATTTAATTATATATGCACAAATTTGAAATTGGAAAGAACATAGTTTATTATTCATAATATTGTGCATGTGCCTGTTTTTGCTTAGATTCAGAGAGTTCAGACCTTACATAGAGTTAAATAATATTCATGTTCCACTGTGGTTTATATGTATGAATTCTTCAAGCAGAAATGCTATATAAATCCTCTTTAAAGCTAATAACAGACTTTATAGCTAATACCATTTTGCTATTTGCATATGTTGAGCAATAATGTATACAAATTTTGTGTAACAGTTTCCTCTAAACATTCCATCCTCCCATGAAGTTCCTTAAACAGGAAAGTAAATAACTCAAGATAGTTTCAGGAAGTTTCTAAAACTGACCAGATTCACTAGACCCTCCCTGGAAAGAGTAAGCCATAAAAGCTGTGATTACCCATTAGAGGAAGGAAGACAAGCTGCAAAGAAGATTATTGAGGACAGACAATCTACCAGAATGAAACAAATGAGCTGAGCTATCTGGCAACAGATTAGAGTAACTGGGTCACATAAGTGTATAAACTGACGTGACCTCTTTTGTGGTATGGCTAAGGAGAAGGATTTTATTATAGGTGTGAGAATGAACAGCCAAAGGCATCTGGAAGAGTCCATAACAGAGAGACTAGTACACTGAACATGGACAGCAGATTGGACATGACCAGCAGATTGGGCTATCAGAGAGTGGAGACTAGAAGGAAATAGACAATAGAGAAAAGATAGTGAGACTAACAGGGTTATAGGAAAAATTAGTAGCTAGGGGGGAGTGAAATCCTTGAGCTGGAAGGACTTTATGGGAGGGGAGGAAGTGAGGATGGCTAGTATGGACTTTATATTAGACCCCCAGTGGAAGAGAAAGCTCTTGACCCTCAAATGACTAATGAATTTAGGGGATTGAGATGTGGGGCCCCCCCACGGGGGGGGAGAAAAATGGGGGGGGGGGGGGAGGGGGGGGGGGGGGGGGGGACCTAGAATGGTGGAGGGAGGAGGCTGTGATGGTGATGTAACTTGAAGTAATAAATAAAAACAATTAAAAAGAAAAGAAAAAAAAACAGTGAAATGCTTTACACATTCCTTTTAAAAATCTGTAAGTTTCTTTACAATATGAAAATGTTGCTCAAAATGCGGACAATATGGTCTCAGCAGCAAGAATAAATTGCAGGATTATCATACTGTCCTCTAGATCCACATCTATCTACCCATAGTTTAGTGGAGGTGTCATCACTCATCAGAGAGGTTTCTTTGTGCAATGGAGGGAGGTTAATGCAGGAATGTACAGCAGTCAAAATTCAGAAACCAAGTAACTGCGGTATGTTCATCCACACATGGGATATTTATATCATCCTGTAAAGGCTCAGGGACCGACGTTATGAAAGAAAAGGCAGAAATTAGGTTAGATCCAGAGGTGTGGGATGATCAGAGTGCAGTAGCATCTTCTGGACACAACAGAAGTGCCACACTCATGATCTCACAGCAAATGTCATTGCCTGCAAAAGATACACACATGACCAAGATAGTCAAAAACCTAGCATACAGTGGAGAAGGCGTCATGTGTCTCTAACCATCGATGAGGAGGTATAGTTTGTTAATGGCTTCTGGTTAAAAGAAAGTCAGTTTTCTTTAAGAGTGTTCTCTTGGAAAGTCATCTATGGCCCCGTGGGTGATCTCAGGCCTGCAGGAATATTAATGGATCAAAAAATATTAAAAATAAATAAAATTTAAATTCTTGTTCAACGTAAAAATGGAGGACATGATGTTGCAAGAATAAGGAGGTACAAATGGACCTGGTAGGAGTTAAGGGTGAACATGACCAAATATTGTATGAAATTCTCTAAGAATTAATAAATATATCATGTTTCTATTTTTGGTTTCTTAAATTTAAAATAGGTGGTTCACTTTCAATATTTTTTGTATTTTCTCTTGGTTTAGTTAAAAATTTCAAGTGACTCTAATGTACTTTATACATTCCCAATATACAGTACAACATTAAATAACAAGTGATAAAGATTTATCATTACAAACCTGTACAGTCCAAGTCCTCAGGCTGAGAAGCAGGGTCCCCATAGCATTCCATGCCTATTTAGGTTAATTGACTGTGGTTTTGCCTGTTTTTCTTTCCTTAAGTTTTGAAATACACTAGATGTTTTTACCATTTCTGCTTCTCTCACTTAGTGATGACTTGAGAGAAAAAGCAGCTCTAAGCAAATGCTTTAATTTTTCTTTTCTCTTTTGCTCCTCATTCTCTCTATTGCTGTGAAATTCCTTCAAAGTCTAAGAATAGACATCAATTCTGTGTCTAAAACTCAGGCAAGTCAATCTCTTCCACATAGCAGAGATCTTTCATTTTATCGGTAGTAATTTACTTTTTCAATATCAGGTTGAAAAAGCAGTGAGATAATACTCATGCCTCTCTTTTTTCTTTATCCCAAAGCCTTTGCTTATTCCATATAGAGTCCCCTCTCAGCCTTTGACTTGTAGTAAATGTTTTCCCTCATTGTAGTCACATTTAAAATTTTTATTTTGTTTAATGTCAATCTTGGTAAAGTAATTTCTAGCATTATGGACTGCATGTGCTTAGTCATACTTTGTGTGTTATTTTCACCATGATACACATGGTTTCAGATGAATTGATTGTAGTTTGTAAAACCTGTATCATGTAGATAAAAGTTAAATGTATAAATATATTTTATAGACATCTTAGATGTCTTTTTTTTGTCAACTTGACACAAACCTAGGATCACTTGATAGGAGAAGAAATGAGAAATTGTCTTAGTAAGTCATTTTGTGAACGTAACTTTAAATTATTACTTTTATTTGAAACAATTAGGTGGAAAGACCCACCTTGATTAAGATCAAAACCTCAAATGACAGCACATGTTGGCTGGAAAGGTTGTGGAGAAAGGGGAACTCTTGTCCATTGCTGGTGGGAGGGCAGGCTTTTGCCACCACTGTGGAGGTCACTCTGGAGATATCTTAGAAAACATGTAATAGCTCTGCCTTGTGACCCAGCCATACCACTTCTGGGTATATATCCAAATGATTCCTCACCAAATCACAAGGAAGTTTCCTCATCTATGTTCACAGCAGCCTTATTTGTAATAGCTAGAAACTGGAAACAACACAGATGTCCCTCAACTGAGGAATGGATTAAAAAACTGTGGTACACCAACATAATGGAATACTACTCAGCCATCAGAAACAACAAAATCATGCAATTTGCAGCCAAATGGATGGAACTAGAGAAGCTCATCCTGAGAGAGCTAACCCAGACTCAGAAGGATGCACATGACATCTATTCACTTTGTAATCGTATTTTAGCCATATAGTACAGGATAACTATGCTACAGCCAATGCACCAAAGGGAACATGAACATAGACTTTGTTTCCTGTCAATGAGACACTTTTCCCTAGTGGTGCTGCCTTGTAGGGCCCCAGTGTATGAGGAGGCTTTTGGCCCTCATATGACTGCTGAACTGGGGTGGGGGGCTGTTATGTAGGGACACTGCTCTCCACAGGAGTGGGATGGATGGGATAGGGGGTAGTGGATGGGAGGATGGGACTGAGAGGGGTGGAAAGAGGGCACTGTGATGAAGGTGTAACCTGAAGTGATAAATAAAATTTAGAAAAAGAAAAAAAGTGACAGTACTTCATGTGTTTGGTCTGGGATGGAATGAAAAGTATGCTGTTAACTGAACATTGTCATCCTCACACTCATTTCTTTTCATTTTATTTTGGATGTTGACTCACTATTTCTTGTTCCTCCTTCTTGACTTTCCAACAAGTTTGAAATGTAATTTTCAATTATTAAATAGACAAAACCCTTTCTCTTCTACTACAATAACATTGCCCTTATAAGGTTAAAACATGATATACACAGATATCACACACATGCGCGCGCGCGCGCACACACACACACACACACACACACACACACACACTCACACACGGTGAGAAGTCATCAGCTTGATGTGGTGTACACACCTGGAATCTCAGAACTCAGAAGTCTGAGGTAGGAGGATCACAAGTTTAAGGCCAGCCTGGACTATATAGCAAAACCCTGTTTCAAAAAAAAAAAAAAATCATCATCAATATTGAAATTTGTGAAAGTAGGTAAAATTGAAGGTCAGATGAAGCTGAAGAAATTATTTGTAATTTATACCATAACTGTGGGAATTATCCTCAGGATTGGACAGTGTGATATAACAATGGGAACTGAGAAAGACAGTTAAGGAAGGAGACATTGGGAATGATGAGGTCCAGTGAACTTGGAATAAGAAACCATGACAACTGGAAAGAGATAATCATAAAAGATCCAGGCATCATGAGCATTCAGTAACTATGAAGAGAGACGACTCTTCATAAGGATGAAGCATTTCAACCTCCAAGCTAATTAAATACAAACAACCGCATGGCTGAACACATCATAGCAAACATAAAAAAAAAAAAAATCCTAAAAGCATTAGAGAAGAAACATGTCTCCGACAAAGGAATGATTAGGCTTCTTGACAGCAACCACAGATACCAGATACCAGAAAACAACGCAAAAATTGTGGGTATCTTCTACATGCTGGGGAGAAATATCTGTCCTTCCTTTGTTCCATGTTCAGCTATATTATCGTCTGATTTTCCAGTCAGAAGGTCATGACTCACAGACCTTAGCGGAAGTACACACCGCTAGAAGAAGAGACGGAACTCAGAAGTGAGAGAAAACCATGCAAAGAGCGCGCAGACGTGCGGCTCTTAAGAAAGCCGTAACTGTAAAAAGGCACAGATAGACAGATAGTGGTTACATGGGCTGAGCACGTAAGTGCTGGACAAACGCTCATGGTTTGGTCATTCCTGGTTGCACAAGCCTCCTCTGAGACACTGTTCTGTATGTGTTTGGGGCATGCAGCTCGCTCGGCGGCACTTCTCTCTATGGCTGTCACTTCATATTGACTTCTTCACTTCTGGAATATTTTACTATTTCTGGTCTAATGAGAATATCCCTTCCTCATTTAAGCACAATCCCATACTTCATCTTTTTGTTTGTTTCATTTCTGCCATCTTCTGTTGGGAAGGGAAGAGAATCCTAGTTCTGCATACTGTTTAGAAATGCCACTGAGTAATATTTTATTTAACTGGGGAAATCATTTGCACTCCTTTGATGGTGCTTCAAGGAAAATCAGTGCTGGGGAGACGGTTCAGCAGGTAAAAGCACCTGCTGCCAAACCTTCTGGAAATGTGAATTGTATCCCCAGGACCCACCCACCCACCTGGTGGAAGGAAAAGTTGCCCTATGACCTCCACACCCACATACATACACACATACATATGTACACATATACACATGCACACACATGCAGGCATGTAAACACATGTACCAATTCACACACATACACATGAGCACAGAATATAAATAAATGTTATCTTTTCAAAAACAAAAACAAAAAAACAATAACATTACCCAAATAAACATTGAAATAGCACACTATTTTATTCTAACCCATCTATATTGCCCAGATCACACGTTTATTTCCGCATCGGTTTCCCTGCACTCTGGGTATTTTCAACAGGTTCCTTATCTGCTTGACCATGCTTGTACATTGTTCTGTAGCAGATTTTTTGCTTTCCAAATGTCTTCTTGTTGAAAACAGACTTTGCTGTTGGTAGTGTTCCATTGCTCTATCCCAGGTGCCCATCTGGGATACTTAACTGCTTTGAGTTGCCCAAGGTTTTGACATTGAAAATATGACAGAAATGCTGCTTTCTTCCATCTTTACTAAAAACATGGGTTCAATCTGTTGTGTCAGAAAATAGGGGATTCCTCCCGGTCCCTGTAGTCCTCCCTTTCATTCCACAAAATACTTTAGAAATAGAGCTCTGCTGTGTGCCAAAAATTATATTTACTGCTGTGGGAGTAGCTGCTTATGGTTTTCCTGCTACTATGTAGACAAAACTGAATGTATTCTGTGTTTACCTAAGTCCATACATTTTGCAACTTCTAACTAGTGTTCAAAATGTAAATCACCATTCCTGCCCTAAGGATTATGAGGTAAAGTTCTTCACAAAATGAATGATGTAATATTTTTTGTATTTATCATTTCTACCACAGAACTAAAAAAGAAATGGAAATTGACAAGTTATTACAAGTTATTAGGTTAATAAGACCATATTTCATTAAAAAGACAGATTATGAACATACAGTGGGCTTCAATGAGATTCCCCTCTGTGTAAACACACACATCTGTTTTTTACATGATGTATATTGTTCTTTGAAAAAATTAAAATATCCCAGTCATGTGATTTCACCAATGAAGATTCAGGAACCTGTTGCTGCATTGAAAGCCTGCTAGCTGTGAGAGGCAGAGAAATCACCCAGCTGAGAGGACAAAAGCTCTGAAATCTAAAAGCCAAAAGCCCAAAGCTAAAAAGCCAAAAGCTCAGGCTAAAAAGTACCTTCTTCTTCTCCACACTGTCTTAAATATCCTTCAGTTTAGTGTCCCTCCTTTCTTTTTAATCTCTGTCAAGAGGTTTCTTGCTCTGCCTCTTGACCTAGGCTTAACTTTACTTAATCCTGTGTACAGATAGCTCTTGGATCAAAGGTATGTGCTAGGGCAGATCCATATCACAAGTACTTGTTTATAGTAAACAGATAGCTCTAAGGTTAAAGGCTAAGCCATCCCACAATTAGAAACAGGGTTTTACAGTTTACAGTCTAGGGGTTCAAAATGGGATCAAATAATCTGCAACAGTATATATTTCTGAAAGAATATGTTGAATATTACCACTCAAAATGCCAGACATACCAAGCATATGATTGGTATGCTTTGTGTTCCTTTTTTCTAATGAGAATCCATTAGTGTTTTATGTTGGTAAAATTTCCTGTTATATATATTAAAGTAACTATATAATCAATATTTATTGAAATTTTAATATTTTATGCATATTTTTGTTGACATAAGGAAAATATCATCCTGATGCAAAGAAGGATGTAGAACATTAAGTCTGAATACTTTGGTACATCATTAAACTTCATTGTTCTTTAAAAGTAACATATATTAAACAATTATATTATTAAGGATAGCATAGAGAAAAGGCAGGAAGATTCTATACTTTTTACAAGCCTTTGTAGACTTTTTTTATTACTTATGGAGAGAAACAATATGAGCTGATAAAAAGTACTGAGTTTTAAAAAGCTTGTTTGTGAATGTTCTTGTTTAGAATGATTAAATTACATTGTGTAATTCACATTGCATAATTTGCCAATTAAACACTGAAACAGATACGTTTAAATAGAGCAGGAAGAAAAGATCATCTATATGCAAAGGAAACAGTGTTGCTTTTGAACAGTTGGAAGAGTAGGAATAAGAATAAATGCAGCAATGTGGTGTGGTGCAAGAACAGTTACTGGAAGATGGGTATGTGTGCTTTATGGAAGGACGTGTCCAGCATCTTAGACAAATATCACTGCAATCCTTTGGATTTTGTGGTTGTTGTTCCTTAATTTTGTATTATTACCAGTTACAAAAAATTAGATTTTTTTATCATGACCTTTCCATATGGTATATAAGTTATTTTAATTGTGACTGTTGCACACCAAAGCAACACATTTTTATGAGGGCTATTGGAAATATGTTTGATACCAGTGTACATGAGTGAGAGGTTTTGAAATCATTCTGACACTTCGTGTATGTAAGGTTTCTGACACTTCGTGTATGTAAGGTTCAGTGGATCATTTTCTTATTTCTCTAGTGAGATTACAATGTTGTATTTAATGTGATGTTGAAGCATTTGTTATCAATAATTGCTTTATGAGACTTGTAAAACATAAACAATACAAAATATACTTTTATGACATCAAATAATTGTATTATGTTATTAATGGCCCATATTTATTGGAAATTTAAATGTAATAGGAATAATTTTATGGACTTTAAGAATGGCTTCTTAAGGTCATGTTATGAGGTGATAGTACAAGACAATGCAACAGGCCTAGTATTATTGATTGTGCCGAGTATTCTCACTTGTAGGCAGAGTCTGTGGATATTCAGTCTCCTAATACACAAGGAGGAAATCGTCATAATTTCTGTGAGGTACAGCCATATGTATAGAAGGGAAGAAAGGATAGATGAGACTTGCCAACTAAATAAAGAAACTAAATCCAGCTTCTAAAAGCCTTATCTCCAGGTACTCTCAGACATGCAATTAGCCTAGGAAATGTATCAGTATTTGTTTACTTTTTGAATGAGCTAAAAACATGTAGATAAAGATAATTCAGTACTCGTATTTCAATATATTAACTTGTATTTTGTGATCTGTCTTGTAGTAGCAACATTGAGAGATAATTCAATAGAATATTTAATAAGCTGAATATCCTGTATAAAATAAACAGTGTATACAATGAGGACTGTGAGATTAAATATAGCACAAGTTTTGGATAGTAACAGCAATAAAGTAGTATTAAAACAAATTATAAGTTATCAAATACAGGTTTAAAAATGAAAGTGTTCTTAAAATTGTAGAACATATTAGAAGCATAAATGTGAATAATATGAAAATATAAAGCACATACACAATTTTAATGGCATATGAAAAGAAGGATATATTATGAAATTACAGGGGTTGAGAAAAAATATGACACAGCTAAAGCAAAAATGATTTATGTTATAGTCAGAAAACCTGAAGTAAATAACTCCCCATTCATGCTCATGCAAACCACTCAGAGGGTCACACTCAAAGAAGACATGAATGTGAGTGGAAGGAGGAGTTTTGAACAGGTTTTCATTAATTGTATATGTGTATCACACTGTCAAATAATTTAAAAGTGGGAAAAGGATCATGACGGGTAGGTTATAAATTTGTACAATGCTTTGACATGATATTAACAATATATTTTTAATCAAATTATATATTGATATCCATTGTAAGAACATTAGTTACTTTACAAACTAGATAAAATGCAAAGAGAAAAAGTATTTCCTAAATAAATATGCCTTGCTTATTGTGATAGATTTTATTTATCATTATCATTATTATTATCATACTATAGTTTATGTCTCTCTACTTTGGTGGTCTTATAACTTATTCCACATCCTTTTAAGCACACTTGCTTTACTTTATTATATGTATCCAATTTAATTTTAGTACTTATAAATATGATTATCATATTCATGTAACAATTTGTATGAACAAAGAATTTATAAAATTTACATTTTATTAAAATATATTTACTTCCGCATATGTTATGAATTTCTAACCATTTAAATCCAGAAAAAAGAAAACAGCAGTGAGAGAAAAGTAAGGACATTGTTTCAGTTACTTGTATCTCTTGCTAGTCACTGTGAGCCTTCATTAATATCGGCTGCGTATTGACTTGTCTGCAGTTGGTCTGAGATGCTGCCTTCCTCTGAGCCTAGAGAGCATGCAAACAAAATGGTCTGAGTATATTTTAACCCATTAAAACATTAGTATGTTATTTTAACACATTAAAATATTCCTATGCTAAGAATTTTGAAAGTAAAGAACCTAAACTCAGCAATAAAATCAAAATACAATTAGATAAACTGTGTGTGTAGGAGAAGTAAAATCAACCATAAATAACAAAGTCAAATGAACCACTGTAGGATATCTGAGTACATCTTATATCCTTAGGTGTATCAATGTAGCCTACAGAGTGGTCAGAATTTGCTAGGTCTCTTTAAATGATGATTCAGAGCCTCTTGATCCTAGAGGACCATTTGCCTAATAAACATCTCATTTAAATATTGCTTATGTAAAAAAATCCTTGTATTGTGTGATGGGAAGAATAAAATCTCTACATTATAGAATATGCTAATATTTTAAGTACAACCAAGGCAAGACATTATATTTCTCTTGCTGAATAGATATGGTTAACCTGTGATGAATATCTATATATGTGTATGTATATGCATGTGTGTGTACATATGTTTATGTGTGCATATATCACAGATATAAATATAAGCATAAAAACTAAGATTCCTAGAGCTTGTGTTTATGTGTATGCACAATAAGTATATTGTCTATGAATGTGCATACATAGAATACGTATTTTGTTTTAATATTATTTTAAATTAGCTATTAATAGTCATAGTAAATAACTTTTTAGCTTCTTATAGTGGCATCACATAAATATGTCTCAGAGTTATTAGAAAAAAACTGTTTTCTTTAAGTTAATTATTATTTTCTGGTCATTTTACTTAAAGTTCCATTTTTTATAGCTGCTCCCAGCTTACTTGAGACTGAATTGCTTTCCTTACAAGAATCAGCTATTCATACCTAATTGTCAATAAAATGCTAGCTGTATTACCCTTGTTGCTTGCTTTATTAAAGTTCCTGTCATTTACATAATGTGAAATATTTGAAACATATTGTACTATGTTGTGTTTTCAACAGATGTCTAATTAACTAGAGTTTCTCATAGTTTGGTGAGTTTAGTTAGTTCACAGAAATATAGAACTGGAACAGACACATATTTTTCTGTTTGATGCAATAGCTTTTATTAAAGCATCCTTTATAGAGTCTTCCTCAGTTGAATGTATCATTTATATGTACATATTCTCTTAATCAAGAGTTTATTGATTGGTGCCCTTTATATCCACATAGGGATACCATACAATTTTAGCATCCAAAATACTACAATACAGCAGAAGAAAAAAAAGATACAACTCTGATCAATCACTGTGATCACATCAAGTCATACTTCTAAGGTAATATATATGAGTTTTCCACCGTGCACTGATTATTAAAATTGAATAAAGGAAATATTTCAGTTGATCTTTTACTGTAATTTACACACAGACATATGTAAAAAATAATTAAATTGCATTGCAGTATTTATATTATATTTAATTGGTTGACAGTGTTAATCCTTAACCTGCCATTATAAAGGAGCACACAGAGACCACATGTGGATTTTAACAAGCCTTGGCCTGAACTGAGCAATCCTAGCCCATCTAAGCTAGCTCATAATTCTATTACCCAAATATGACCCCATATATGGGGTCATATTTATATATATGTCCCTTGGACTGCCATTCTCCACAATATGCTGATGTTCCTGGCCATGTGGAATGAGGTTCTTTTTTCTAACCCATGGTGTGTGCCTCCTTCTTCCTGTTGCTGGATGGCTGGAATGAATTAATCCTCTGTCTAAAGTGCAGGCTTCCTGTTCTAATCTCAGGAAGTTCCACCTTTCTCTGTCTTTGCCCAATCTCAGGCCTTAGCCATTTTATTTAACCAATCAGTGTCAATGAAAGTAACAGACAGCAAGCAGGACCAATTAATAAACATTTAGAATGCTTAAAACTACCTCAACAGACATGAAAATATTTTCTTCAAAATCTTAAACAATACTTTTATATAGAAATTTGTGCTGGGCGTCGTGGTGCATGACTTTAATCCCTGGACTTGGGAGGCAGAGGCAGGGAGAACACTGTGATTTTGAGGCCAGCCTGGTCTACAAAGCTAGTTCAGGACAGCCAGAGCTGTTACACAGAGAAACCCTGTCTCGAAAAACCAAAAAAAAAAAAAAAAAAAAAGAAAGAAATTCACACAAAATTAAGAACAAGAGATTTTTATTTTATATTTAAGTGGTAGAAATATAATTCAGTGAAATCTATTAAATTCATGTTTAATGTAGGTAGTAATGAATATATATGAATTTAGAATCTTTTGTTAAGCATAGACTTTTTCATCAGATACCAGATATGTGGTTTTGATTTCCCCTTATAGAATTTGACAGGTGGTAGAATAACATAGGAAACAAGTACTTACACTCTTTGCTTCTTGGGTATTGAGATACTGTGATTAAATTTTTTCTGACATGATTTTTCTTCTACAATAGACACAATCCCAAAGCCACGAGCCAAGCAAACACTTTCCAGTCTTCGGTTGATTCTCTTGATATTTAATGACATCAACAGGAAGAATAACTCGCACAATTTATTATACTCTGCTTATACTCATGTGTATGTTAATCTTCTGTTCAAAATTCTGTACTAGCTAATAGGTTTATATTTTTAGTTTGTTATGAGTGAAATGTATTCCCCATTCACTAACCATTTGTGTTGAAACTCTACTCACCAATATAACAATGTGAGGATGTGGGGTCTTTAGGAAGTAATTACATTTATGATGTCATAAAAGGACAGCCTTCATCAGTGCAATTGATGCTCTCAAAAAAGCTCTCAAGAGTACTTTCTTATCTCTCTCTGCTGCCATATGAAAATAAACAGAGAAGGTGATAATCTGTAGCAGCTCAAAAAGTACCTTTAATCACTGAATCCTGCTCTAATTGTCCTCTCAAACTTTCAGCTCCCAGAACAACAAGAAATGAATATTGTCAACAAACCAATGTGTAGCATGCTGTTATGACAGCCTGAAATAAGAAAGCTGCAAACAAAACCTATAGCAAAATAACTATGTTTTACTCTGATAGCTTTCTGTTTTCTGTTACAAATACCAGCTACAACGAATAGGTAAAGCAAAAGCATGTATTTTACTCAGAGTTTGGCAAGTTTTGGTATACATTTGACTTTATTTCTTTTTAGACTTTTACAAGGAAACATACCATCACAGAGAACACTTGACCAAAACATTCGCAATATCACTGTGAAGCAAGGAAAACAGAAAAGAGGACAGAGGCCTATTAGGGGTTGTCCTAGGTTTCTATGCTTTTAATGTTATTTACCGACTCCCCAAAAAGTCTGGTGACACCAAATGACAACTACAACTCTTGCCTCTATTTCACATTTGATTCGTTTGGTAAAAGTTGCCTATAGTGTAGGGTAGGCAAAAGAGAGGAAGCAGAGCTGAAGTGGCAGGCTTTTGAGAGAGGGAAAGGATCACAGAAAGGAGAAGCATGAAAAGAAGGGAGAACGGCTTCCATGGGTCAGATGCATCGAAACTCCACATGGCTTGGAAGATCGACATGACACGAAACATATATATGCAAATATCGTGGGTTTTTTGTGGAGAGGAAGAAATCTAGCATTGAGAATTAAGATTTGCGCCGGTTGTGGTGGCGCACGCCGGTAAGATTTGCTGAAGGAGGCAGAGGCAGGAGGATCACGAGAATTAAGATTTGCTTAGCTCCTCTGCTACAAGACATTATAAAAATGGAACAGGTGTTTGTACGTTTATTCATAAGTGGCAGGCTAAGGAAAAATTCTGCCTTCCTAATAATAATAAGTATCAATTATAAAATTAATATTTCCTGTTACAGATGTCTGATTCTATCTTGAAAACAGCCCTTTCCACGACTATTTAAAATTGCACAACACTTCAGTCTTTAACTTTTTTTGAGGTATTGTACCTATATAATGCTTAAAAATGGAATGTGAAGTTTTGGCCTTATGATAGCAACTGTCACAAACTGTTTAGGATAATTAAGAAATATAAACTAATAGTCATTCAAACATGTCATTTTGTTAGGTACTAGCTTAGTTTATCACAGATGTTTTCTAAGCTAATCAGAAATCAAGTTGCTAAATGACAAGCAACATTTGGTTATCCAAATATATGGAGATAGATAAGTGGTCTTCAAAAACCTCAAGAGATCTGTAGATTATGGCATTCAAAGATGTTTTCTTTTTTTATTTTTATTTTGTTTATTTATTTGTTCAAGTTACATCTCCACAACAGTCCCCGTCTCCACCACTCCTGCCACCCTCCCACCTTCTCCCCACTCTCCCACCTATCCTACTCCTCCTGAGTGGGTTGCCCCTACATATCAGCTCCCCTCAGTTCAATAGTCATATGAGTGTTAAGAGCTTTCTTTTGCACTGGGAACCTATATGGCCACTCCATTAGGGCAAAGTGTCCCACTGGCAGGCAAAAGGTCTATGTTCCTATTCTTTTTGGTGTGTTGGTTGTAGGATAGTTATCCTGTGCTACATGGCTGAAATCCAATTATAAGTCAATAGATGCCATGTGCATCTTCCTGAGTCTGGGTTAGCTCACTCAGGATGAGCTTTTCTAGTATCCATACATTTGGCTGAAAACTGCATGATTTCCTTGCTTCTGATTGCTGAGTAGTATTCCATTGTGTAAAGGTTTTTGACTTAAGATTTTTTGACATTGAGATATGCCAGTTCCTGACAGCAACCCTCATTCTATGCTAAGTAGATGATGAACATCGAAGAATCTCCATTTGGAGATGGTTGCATTAGTAGCAAGCTTATCACTGGGAAAGAAAAATCACTTGGTTCAACTGTAGACAGATTGCTGTCCAAAAAGGACAAAACTTGGAAGCAGGTAAGTCAATAGCCTAGCTCTGCCAAGACAGGGTAGGCAAGTCCTTCATACTTCCTACTTTACAATTAATGTCTGTCAGAGATAGACATTATTTGCTCCAATGTCTTGAGAGAAACTGGGGACTGTCCAGGCACCCAGTTGTCTGTCATTTCTTAGTTTTGGAAGCTACTGGCTCTCTAATTCCTGTATATTCAAATATATTTATCCTCTCATGGTCCCTGATGTGGTTCAAAACTATATAGCATAGTCTCACAGTTAAAATTTAAGTTGTTTAAGAATTAAAAGGATGTCCTAGATCTAAGAAGATGTATTTAAGTTGGTAATGCAAGTTAGGATGGAAACTGAGTTAGGTACAGAACTTTAAACTCATTGAGATATATAGATAATAGAATATTAATATCAGTTGTCAAATATTTATGGAATGAACATTGGGAATGTATGTTATACTTTATAATTTTCATGGTTTTGGCCTAATTATTCTTATTGTTTTGTATTATATTTATTGTTATAAGAAAATGAACCTTTTATTGGACTAAAAAGGGGAGCTGTTGGGGGAAAAAAGATATACCTTAAATTTAAAATAAAAGCAGATAGGAGGGTGAGGAAGAAGAGGGTAGGAGGGTGGAACTGGGAGGGTTTGAAGGGAAGTGACTATGATTGAGATGTAACTTGAAGAAAGAAATAAATATAAAAGAAAATAAGAAAAGTAATAAATCTCATTTTTTCTTTCTTGCACTCTGATAGATCATTTAACTTGATAATGGTTTATGCCAGGTGTACTGGTCTACCCAGAGAGATCACTATGCATTTCCACATTTTGTTATCATTCATGAAAGGTTATGTACCCACATGAATAGAATTAAGAGATTTTAATACAATATATGAGCTCATTTTTTCTAGGCTGAGAACACACTAGTTCTGAATACAATAATCCATGCTTCAATTATATAAATAATTAATAATGATAAGAAATAAAATTTATAAACAAATTTAATAGATTTATTTACATGATACATAGCCAAATGAAGACATTGGAGAGTCCAGCCCAAATCCTCATGGTCCATTTTAGATAAACTTTCACACTTACATAAGCAATATAAATGGCAATTGGTATAAAATTAACAATCAGAATTTGGTTTTCCTTTTTTTTCCTCTTCACTGCTCTTCCCTAGATCTATTGTACTGCAGGGTGATGATTATTAATTACATTTCATTTTGTGTTTCAAAATTTCTCACTACCAAATGATAGGTAGATTAGCTTTTTAAAATTATTCCTCTACTTTGTATATAGTCATCTCTCTGTACAAGTGTACAAGTGGATTTTATATCCCTGGTTTGATGTAGTCACTTGCATTGAAACTATTTGAAAACATTAAGTGCACACAGAGTTATCATATATAAGTATACAGGTGTCATTATTTTCTAAATAGTATACTATAAGAACTCTTTATATAGCACTTACATTGTTTAAAATTTTATATCAAAAAATCTAGAAACAATCTAGAGGAATCTATGTCAGTCACCTAACACTACCTTATCCAACTTACAAAAAGGAATGGTGTGCTTTGCTGAGATCTTTAGTTTTGGAAGCTATAGTCCTTGATGAATGGACTCCATTGCTTCAGGCTAAGGAATGTAGAGTACCTGGTCAAAGGCCTCAGAGAAAACCTATTCATCACACAACAGCTAGAAGCTAAACAGACAAGAAGACATGTCCTCCCACATTCCCCTTGAAGGCATACCTTGAATTATCTGAAACCTTCTATCCCACCCATTAATGATTTATACTACCTCCCAATTTCATCAAAGCTAAAGACAGAATATATAACGTTTAGTACTTTGGGATTCATGCCAATTACAAAGATAGCACAAAATAACCACACAAACTATGGACAGATACTATGGCCTTAGGCACAGGAATATATTTTAGATTGTGGTGGATGGGAGTGGCAGAACGCACCCATCGTAGATGTAAATCAGGTTGTGTCTCACTAGAAACACATAAATGAATACCAGTTTCCCCCATGAGCAGATACAAATAGGATTTTTCAATTAAAATTTTATTCATATTATATGTCTCAGATGTTTTCAAGCTAACACCTTGGCTAGTAACCCAGTTTCTCAAATGTGCTGAGGATATACTGTACAACAGAGCTGTAGACTCAAAAACCTTTTAAATTCTAATTGAAAAACATAGCATTTTAGGAATCAAGAGGGTGTTCTGGATCTAAGAAGATATTTTAAAAATTATGAGGCAAGTTAGTATGAAAGCTGAGTTAGATATAGAACTTTAAACTCATGGAGATGGTTAGATAGTAGAATGTTAAAGTCAGGTGCCAAATACATATGGACTGGACATTGGGAATGTATGCTAAGCCATATAACTCTTATAATTGTGGCCTATTTATTTCTGTTGTTTTGTATTGTATTTATAGTTATAAGAAAAAGAACCATTTTTTGGACTGAAAGGGAGAGCTGTTGGGGGGAAAAAGAAATACCTTAAACAAAAAAAAAAGAAGGGAAGAGGATGGGGGGGTTGAGGGGGAGGAGGGTGGAAGGGTGGGACCGGAGGGGGGAGTAGGGAGGGGATTGTGATTGAGATGTAACTTGAAGAAATAAAAAATAAATTATTAAAAAAATGGAAAATCATGAAAAAATACAATGGGATATATATTTCATAATCAATGGATAATAATGCGAAATTTCCATAAATAAACTGGCATAAATAAATAAACAAA
This sequence comes from Lophiomys imhausi, assembly GCA_907164525.1. NCBI lineage: Eukaryota > Metazoa > Chordata > Mammalia > Rodentia > Muridae > Lophiomys > Lophiomys imhausi. The sequence goes on from CAJQZJ010000221.1 coordinate 384,536, forward strand.
CAAACAAACAAACAAACAAACAAACAAATAAATATATACTTATGTTGTCCTTCATGCTGACATTTTCCTCTCCCCTGTATACAGCTTGAATACTCACATTATACTAATAGGGAAAGGGTTTCTACATATCAATCATTTAAATTTAATGCACATTAGGCTAACAAGAACTAAAATTTTATGAGTGAGTAGGGTTCACAGTCCTTTCCTAAGACAGAAGTTAATGTTTACTGAGTCAGACATTCTAGAAGTCATGATGCTGATAATAAATGAAAACTATTTGATCTCCATTCTTGTAAATGCTTCGAGGTAATTATGGAAGTTGAATTACTGAACAAGTGTCCAAAGGACTCTTTAGTATGATGTAAATAAAAATTTCTGTGGATGATATAGTTGTACAGAAACTAGCCATGTTCCAAAGGAGTAGACTGAATATTCAGATTTTGATAAATTCTTAGATACTCTGGTCATCAGATACAAAGAAGTAGGTATGCCATTTATGGCATGTGTAGGTAGGAAATATTAAAGGAGAAATTTTTATATTATTTGAAAAGATCCAAGGGCAACAGGACTCTCAAATATCTCAGAAATCCATATTTGACTTTTGATTAATATTTAATATCAAATTTCACAAATTATCATTCACAAGACTTCCTAGGTTTAATTTTTTGTTCCTGATCACACTGATTAAGTTTAATATATTCTGTTCAAAGTGGTATAATTAAAAATAATGAATATTACCATTTTTGAATTCTGTCTTTCTATAACTTTCACCAACAACCATGTTGTTAGTTTCAGAGCCATTTCCTCTGATGCTTACCTTGATGTCCACAGCTGTTTTCCAGATATTTGGTACTATTCCACGTTTAAAGGGGTTCATGATCAGACTCGTAGTTTGTGAGATTGTCATAGTTTTGTCCTTCACTGAATCCCATTGGTCCAACTGACTCCAGGAGGAGAAAAATCAGAATTCAGTTCTGAGCATCTCTTGATGTGTACTTGATATCTCTGCATAGATTTGTGATTAGAAATTTGAAGAACAAAGCTGAAAGAAATATTTGCTGCATTTACTAATCACCTAAAAGTTATTAATTTCCTCCACCTCAGATAAGCAGCCTATTATCTAATAATCTTGCTTATTTAATATCTTTTCTCCTACAGCTTGCAGGTCAACAAGTTTTGACATTTACTATTCCATGTTTTGTCTTAAGCACCCTAATTTATTTTCATCAGTCTCAAGCAGGTATATATAAAGTCATTATTCTCATTTGGAGCCTGAACTATTTGCTCTTTCCTTGAACTTCCATTTCATAATGCATGATATCAAAGTCATCTCTCTTAAAAGATTGCACAGCTTTCCCTCTGCTCTGTGTCATCATTATTAAGAAGCCACATAGTCTAGGACCCTATCTTCCTTCAGTTTAATCCATCATATCATGTATTATTTTCTTATCTTAATCTACTCTCAGTCCTCTTGTACCACCATTCAAACATATTTTATTGTCTTAATGATTTTAAAAGTTCAATTGTTGTATTTCGTCTGGATTTCTATATTTCCTCTTGTTGTTTGTGTCTTGAATTTCATATAATAAACTCATGGATAGTTTCCATGTTAATTTCTTTCTAAATGAAGCTTCTGTGTTTTATTTTCTTTTTTCCATTTTAAAGCTACCAGATCTCTTGCATTTTCTATTAATGTAACACATTATACAGAGTCATTTACTTATTTTTCAGTGCATAGTGTTTCAATATTTCAAGAGCTTCTGTGGAATTTATAAAATGATGTATTATTATGCACTATCTAAAATGTAAAATGGCACATCACAGACTTTCCATGCTTCTTAAACAAGTAAAAAAATATCTTCTCTGTAAGTATGTCAACTACTGAATATCTGTGATATAAAGGAAATACTCTTTGAAAAGTTTTATACATAAACGTACTTTGCAGTGTAGAAAATCTATTGCAAAAATTAGGAAAAATTGCAGCTATCTGTAATAAAAATGGAACTCTGAATTGTGCTCTTGAAAAGTAATAATTGCAATTAAAAACAAATTTATCAAGCCAGATCATTGAATATTTAATTTAAAGGTTATATAAAATAAAATTATTTTAAGTATGACATAATTATTATTATGGTCTATTTTTCCATTATCTGTTTCATAATGATTGTACATCCCCACTTTAGGTGAATGATTCAAATACAATCTACTCTGAGTATTTCAGTGATTTGGTGAATCAATCAGGCCGATAAGTAGGACACTCTTTATTTGCCTCTGATTTATTTGGAAAAATCACTAGAATAGAATCAAATCAAGACACTTTAGCTAAAACAGCTAAAGTTTATTTTGAGTCTTCATCAGTTTCTCTTGCAAGGCCCATCCTCTAATGTAGCTTGTATTTTACATAACATATAGCCTTAGAATAACTGTGTGCCTCACCTTATTTCAGTGATCTGATAAAAGAGATATCTACAATTTTTGTTTAAACGATTCAAAATTGGTTTAACTTTATACCAGTTCAATCAGAGGTTATATGATTTTAGTCAAAATCTCATTTTTCATTATTATAAAGGAAAAGTAATATAAAAATTTTATTATTTGTCTGTATAGAAAACATGGATATAATAAGACTTACTTCTTATTTATTTATTTTCTCAGCTCATCTGAAACTACTAATGTGTTTTGCAATTTTCTGATTAGTATCAGTAATATGAATCAGTTCACATTTTATTAAAATAAATCACTTATTACTCAAGTAATTTCTATTTTTCTTGAAATTAAAAATCTGATTTTGTGATATGCTTGATAAATAATATTTTAAAATATTTATTATTACTTTTACTTTTTTATATGTGTGCATGTGTCTCAAAGTATTCCACATGTGTGCACTTCCTAGTGAGCAAGAAGGGGATGTTGGATTCTCTGTAGCTGATGTGTGTGTGAGTTGCCTGAAGTAGATACTCTCTTCCCAATTCAGTTTCTCTAAAAAAGCAATGAGTGTTCTTAACAGCTGAGGTCACTCTCCAGGCTGTAAGTCTTGTTTTTAATTTTGGTCTTGGGAATTGAATTTCTGGCCTGGAGGATGTTAAGAAAATAGGATGTTATGTCGCCTGGGTCACTTTCTTAAAAAATATAGCAAAACAATACAAAACAAAAAAAAAATTTCTTTAGAACATCTGTATATCCACCGTACAATTGTATAGAATGTACAGATCTTCACATAATTTTCTTGATGCATTATCAACACCAGCTCTCAATCTAGAAGTGTCCTTCTTACCATTGATGAACCTAAAGTAATATACAATTTTGTGTATTACTGAAATTTCAAAGCATATATGTTTTTGACATATTTATTGCAAACCATTTATTTACATTCATTTTATTTTCTCAGTTGCCTTTCAGATTTTAGAATATTTTTAGAGATTATTCCAGAATGTATGTTCATAACCAAGCATAGTTATGGAGGACCCTGAAAGTAGAAAATCAGAAGTAGCATAGTTGTTGATTTTCTATTAGATATTTCTCATTCCACCACAAATGAAATATTGGAGAGCATGAACAAGTGATGTGACCTGATTAAAGATTGGTTTCATTGAGCTTAAAATGCCTGAAACAAGACCAAATAAAGAACAGGGAAACACATTGTGAAATTTCTAATAATTTCCACAGTAGGGGAACAAAAAATGTATATGCTTTTCAACAACAAAACAAAGTCAACACACAAGGCTTGGTTTCAGTGTTCTAGGAAAGATTAGAATTCAATTTTGGAATACCTTCGTTTTTCATGAAAATATATTTTCAGCTACTTAAATGACCACTGATGAATAAAGTGTCTATGTTATGATTTAAAGGAAAGATGTAGGCTAGGTCCATGATGCCCACAAAAACCTAAAGTGTCAAGTCCTAAACTAACAACTCAGATAAATAGTGAGGATAAAATTAAGGGTTTATTTGTTTGTTTTTTAAATTTTTATTTATTTATTTTATTTTAATAAATACAATTTGGTCATTATTTTCATGGTACAAATTCTGTTTTATCTTCAAGTCTCAACCATATTTCTCATGATGTAGATATTCTCCTTTGTATCTCAATTGTGAAATATGTATATTAAACTTGTCTTAACACATACCAAAATGCCATAGTTATTATATTAGTTACAAAGTAGTCTAAACAGTTTCTGTAAACTCAAATATGTATTATATATTTAAGTGCATCCATCTTCAGGTATGTGTTCCTTCAACAGAAAAGTAAAATCTAGAAAACAACATTCTTCCTTTCCACTCTCATTTAATGTACAAGAAGAGCATATGTCTACCTTCAGGAACCCATGAGCAAATAACCACACTTAGTTCAAAAGACTTTCAGTTGAATTTAGTTTAATTTATCCTGAAATGTGTTTTCATTTCCTATTTTTATTATTCTATCATATCCAATTAATGGTGAAACAAATCACTTGATATAATCTTATAATTATAGAATTTCTGTCAAGAAATATTATATATTTAATTTGTCATTCATAAAATAACCTCACTTATTTGATTCCAATAGTCTCTGAAAATGATTAGGCAATCACTTATTTGTATTAGAAGTGAGTTTCTCAAATAGATGATGAAACAACATCATCTTGTGTGATTATGTTCTAAAGTAGAATTTTCTTTAATTATTCATGACAATTATGATTGATAATACAATTTATTAGTACAGCGAATGGGAAAGTATATCAATTTATTGTTTGATTATACACATTGCTAATGCCTTTTTCACAAAGTATACCATAATACCTTCTTTCAATCCTCATTTATGTTTTCAATATAAAACTCTAAATTTTAGAGTTCAGTAGTTACATATAACAATGATTAATTTCACACTATTTTGTAAACTAATGCTGTTGAAAAATATTTTTGTCATATGAAATTGGAAATAAGAAATAAACTATAGTAGAAAATGATTAGCAATCACAATGAATTAGTAATTTCAACAAGTATGTATGTATCATTTATTAAAGTAGATACTAAACTACCTTTGCCTTAAGATAGGTTGTCAAATGTCCAAATCTGTACCCTTGTTCGTATTACCATAGTCATGAACAGAAACATGCCTTTTTATTCTTCTAAAATTTTATTTTCCTTGTAATATTTTACTTCTTCACAGTCCCTTCATTTGAAGTAAAAAGTAAAGTAATATATGAAGAAATGGATATTTCAATCAACCTGTGTATCAGTGTGACAACTATTGAAATTCTCCTACTTACTAACTTAGGGTTACTACATTCATAACAGGAGTATTACACATTCCTCCTCATGGTCGAACATGTGCAGAAAGTTTTCTAAGAGAAGACTCTGGAGTGGCAAAGTCATTTGCAGTGGTGGAGAAACAGAGAAGTTTCTGACATGGAAACATTAGCTTAATATGGACTTTGGTTGAGATACAGTAGGGAAAATTATAATTATTTTTTATATAAATTCATTTTTTCATAGTAATCACAAAACTTATATTTCTGTTGTTCAATAAGAAGAATGTAGATCAGTCTGCTAGAAATGAAGATTAGTATAAGTATAATCTAAGTCATGAGTGTTAACACATACCAGAAGAACAAAACATAACAACAAATAGCATCCTGAACAGTATATGTTCTTAATCGGTTGAACACACAGCCTAAATTTAAAAAAGAAGGGGTAGGGAATGTAAGCATTACCATCCTCCACGATCACATAGACAAACTCATTGTATTATTCAACATAGAATGATATAATATCATAAAAATTATTTCCAAGTAGAATCCATAAAAATGTAACATCAAACAGGTATACGCTGGCTAAACCAGCCTCTGAAGGTTGATCTACAAAATGAAAGTTGCTTCTCAAACCATCCCATCTACTGTATGGTTACTTCACATTTTTACAGACTCCTAATTGTTCCTGCTGATGCTTAGAAGCTCCTCCGTTATATTTTTGATACTCAGTGAATTGGATTTTGCTGTTGTTTTTGGTTTTGGTTATTTTGTTATTTTGTTTGTTTGTTTGTTTTGTTTTGTTTTTTGGCCTACCTTTTCACCAAAGTTGATTTTTATCAAAGCACAGGATATTCACTGTTTAGATTACTGAATATCCCCAAACTTAGTCTTCAGATCCTCATTTTATTCAGTGAAAAATAAAACACAAGTGAACTTAGAGGAAAACAAAAATGCAGTTGTTACTAATAATTCAAAAACTAAATAAAGTCTTCTAACAGTTAGTTATGTATTGATTAAAATTATGTTTCTTTTGATATTTATTATAATATATTTTTCTTACAAATGGCTGAGAGATTTCTCCATTCTGAAAATATACCTATTTTAACCTGATATAAAAAGGTAGTTCTGTATTAGTTCCACATGTAAATGCTAAATTTTCAATCATCTATTTAAAGTGACATACTTTGGATTATTACATTTATTCTTCTTCATAAAATTGTTAGGTCATCAGTATGATGGACTTCTGACAAAGCAAATCAGAACAACAAATGCTCAGGAATCAATACAGCTTTTATGACTGAGTTAGAAGTAATTAAGTTTTAAAAATAAAACCGATTCCTATATTTGAATCATTTTCCTTGACTAGTCTGCCAGTCAAACCATGTGGTTCCTGTGGCCCTCAGGCATGCAGTCTGCTTGCTTCTTACCTCATTAGGTTTCTCATAACATGTTCCCCACAGAATTCCTTTTATGCTCCATCTTGCAGACTAGAAAACCATGTAGTCAACACTTTTACCTTGATTAGTATGCAGTGTAACTGCTAAGATAATTTAATTTTAAACCAGTTTGCTATTAATCCTCACCAGAAATAAGCAAAACTATAGAAGCAATATTTTACAATTCCCTAGAATATACCGATATTCTTATTGTGTCAGTCTAAAATTTGACTAATGTGTTTTTGGCTTAGACAAAATTCTGGAGATTTCAAAGCATTCTTTCTGAATTCTCCGATAATATTTCCTCCTCAGCAGTACTGTATCACCATATGCCCCTCTTCACAGGTTGTTTTCTCTTTGTCAAACTTTAACCTAGCTACCATTTTGTAGTGACATTGCTGATGGGTGGGGATTATTAATCAACTGACAGTAAAATGGGGGGGGGTGGTGGTGGGTGTTACTGCATATCCATCTGGTTGGACCTGCTGCAATTAAAAGGGCTTGTAAAAGGTAAAAATGGACCTGGTTTATCTGGGTTGTTTCCAATTTCTAGCTATTACAAATAAGGCTGCTATGAACATAGATGAGGAGACTTCCCTATGTCTCCCTGAGAGGTCGTTTGGGTGTATACCCAGAAGTGGTATGGCTGGGTCTTGAGGCAAGGTTATTCCTAGATTTCTAAGATATCGCCAGACAGACCTCCATAGTGGTTGCACAAGCCTGCACTCCCACCAGCAATGGAGTAGGGTTCCCCTTTCTCCACACCCTCGCCAGCATGCGCTATCATTTGAGCTCTTTATTTTAGCCATTCTAACAGGTGTTAGGTGGAATCTCAGAGTCCTCTTGAGTTGCATTTCTCTGATGATTAAGGATGTTGAACATTTCTTCAGGTGTCTCTCAGCCCTTAGGGATTCCTCCTTTGTGAATACTCTATTTAGCTCCATCTCCCATTTTTTGATTGGATTATTTGGTTTCTTGGCATTTAGTTTCTTGAGTTCTTTGTAGATTTTAGATAATAGCCCTCTATCAGATGTAGGGTTGGTGAAGATTTTCTCCCAGTCTGTTGGTTGCCATTTTGTTCGAATGACAGTATCCTTTGCTTTAAAGAAACTTTTCAGTTTCATGAGGTCCCATTTATTGATTGTTGATCTCAGGTCCTGAGCTGTTGGTGTTCTGTTCAGGAAGTTGTCACCTGTGCCAATGAGTTCGAGGGTTTCTCCTACTTTTTCTTCTAGTATCTTTAGTGTGGCTGCCTTATGTTAAGGTCTTTGATCCACTTGGAATTAAGTTTTGTACAAGGTGATAGGTATGGGTCTAATTTCATTCTTTTGCAAGTGGACATCCAGTTGGACCAGCACCATTTGTTGAAGATGCTGTCCTTCTTCCATTGTGCGTTTTTGGCTTCTTTGTCAAAGATTAGTTGGCCATAGGTGTGTGGATCCATGTTTGGGTCTTCAATTCGATTCCATTGATCCACTGGTCTGTTTCTATACCAGTACCATGCTGTTTTTATTACTGTTGCTCTGTAGTACAGCTTGAAGTCTGGGATGGTGATACCTCCAGATGTTTTTTCATTGGACAGGATTGATTTAGCTATTCTGGGCTTTTTGTTGTTCCATATGAAGTTGAGACTAGCTTTTTCCAGGTCTACAAAGAATTGTGTTGGTATTTTGATAGGAATTGCATTAAATCTATATATTGCTTTTGGTAGGATAGCCATTTTTATTATGTTGATCTTACCTATCCATGAGCATGGGAGATCTTTCCATCTTCTAAAGGCCTCTTCCATTTCTTTCTTCAGGGGCTTGAAGTTCTTGTTATATAGGTCCTTTACATGCTTGGTTAGAGTTACTTCCAGGGATTTGGAGGGACCTAAGTTTGGAGGCTACTTAAAAAAGGCCTTCTCGATGCAGGCAGATTGTCCTTTGGGATCTCAAAATATATACACTAGAGCTGGTTTAGCTCCAAGGTGACAGAATGATTTCTTCTTTAACCCGGATTGAAAGATAACGCTTTGTATGTTGTCAGAAGGCCAAATTTGCTTCAGGAGAAGTACTACCTAGCCCCCCCTCCATCCCCCCCCAGAAAAAAAAAAGAGAGCAATTGTCCTAGGGATGGGATTGGGGCAGGGCTCTGTTCTTATCGTTCCAGGAGAATCGAAGTGTCCATTAGGGGAGCCTGGGGAGGGCGGACAGCGGAATCCTCAGCAGAGAGCAGAATCAGGCACCAAGGAGGATGAGTGACCCAGTTGATTCTGCCTGGCAGACTTCCTCAATAGCTGTCTCAATCGGGGGCCTGCAACCACCACTGCAATCCAGTGTCACTGGGACCGTTCAGCTCTACACAATGCCCCAGCCGGAACCTCAGTGAAGCCTGCAAGATCAGCTTCTGCCTACAAACCCCTTAGGTCATCTAAACAGCTGAGAACAGAAGGACTGAACATAAAAGGATTGTACTAACATTTTTAATAATTTTTCCCATTTGGGTTGGGGCCCCAAACAGGTCTACTACGACCCAAATCAGCAGGAAGTCACTTTAAGAGAGCTACGTCCCATGCCCAGAGGGTGGGGAGGGTGTTTCTCCGCCCTTCTTTTTGGTTATTTGAAGGTTAACTGAAAACTCTGTTATGTAGGGGAAGAGACTACAAGCTGATAAATGATCCTGTCTTAATGGCTTTTGGAGGTTAGCCCCAGGGAATTCCTACTTTTCCTTTTCTGTATCCTTCTTCCTCTCCTATGTAGGAGTGCATGGGCTTGAGAAAAATGAGATATAGACATAGCACAGGAAGGTCCAAGAAGAAGGGGCAGATTATTGAATATGCCCTTATACCTTTGTATATTGATACAAAATTAGTAGGTTATTTGGCTAAAGTGGTATTGACCATTGCTTATTGTGCAAAAATAAGATTGTATTGGATTACATCAGTATTGATCTTTGTATATTGATACAAAATTAAGATTATAGTTGGCCACAATGGTATTGACCCTTGCATATGGGCGTAATATTAAGATTATATTGGGCTACATAGCCATTGATCTTGGTGTATTGATACATAATTAAGAGTATATTTAACCACAATTGAATAGATCTTTGTATATTGATACAAATTTAAAGGTAACGCTTCCTAATGGTATCATACCTAGAGATACTTAATAATAAAATGTGAAGCTCTGACCTCTTGATACCAACCATCTAAAACGGTCTAGGATAGTTAAAACAAACTCCTAGTCATGCAAACATGTCTCTTTGTTAGCTACTATGACAGTCTATCACAGATATTCTCTAAACTACCCAGTAATCAAGTTGCTAAGAGACAAGCAACATTTGCTTATCTAAATACAAGAGATGGTTAGGGCATCTTCAAAAACCACTAGAGATCTGCAGAATATGGCATTCAAAGATGTTATCTTAAATCAAGATTTTTTTTTCTTTGATATCGAGACATATCAGCGCCTGACAGCACCCCCTATTCTACTCCAAGTAGAAAATAAGCATCGAAGAACCTCCACTGTAAGATGGTTGAATTAGTGGCAAGCCTTTCTCTTGGCATGAAAAAACCCCTTGCACCAACTGCAGACAGACTGCTGTCCAAAAAGGACAAAACTTGGTAGCAGGGAAGTCGACAGCCTAACTCTGCCAAGACAGGGTAGGTAAGTCCTTCATAATCCCTGCTCTACAACAAATGTCTGTCAGAGAAACAGGACCCAAAGCCTGAAGATTGATGCTGGAATGTATGGAGAGAAAATGGAAAATGTCCAGGCAGTTATTGGTATGTTCTTTCTTAGTTTTGGAAGCTGCAGGCTCTGTACTTCCTATATAAGCAAATATATTTATCCCTCTCAGGTCTCTGAGGTGGTTGAAGAATAGACAGATAGAATCTTATAGTTAAATTTTGAACTGTTTAGGAGTCAAGAGGGTGTTATAGATCTAAGAAGATACTCTTAAAAGTGTGTTGCAAGATAGTAAGAATGTTGAGTCACATATAGACCTTTAAACACATGGAGTTGGGTAGATAGTAGAATGTTAAAGTCAGGGGCCAAATAGGTATAAACTGAACATTGGGAAGGTATACTGGGCCAATTTACTCTCATAAATGTGGCATATTTATATCTATTGTTTTGTATAATACTTACTGTTATAAGAGAAGGAACCAGCTGTTGGACTGAAAGGGGAAACTTCTGGAGGGAAGAGGGTGGAAGGGCGGGTTAGGAAGGGGGAATAGGGAGGGGTTTGTTACTGAGATGTAACTTGAAGAAAAAAAAATAAAGTATTTAAAAAAAGAAAAAAAAAGGTAAAAATGGAAAGCAAGCACTAGAGGCTTTACTGCAAAGATGGTAGCAGAAAGGCAGGGGAGGGAAAGCCTGTGACAATGAATGTAACTGTGCACAATGTAAGAAAGGAGGCTGACTTTATAAGCAAAGATCCCCTATGTAGGACAGAATAGCCTCAGCCTCCAATTGCTGATAATTATGTCTTGTCAAAAGAGAAAACAATAACAACCACAAATGATACTTGGCAGAGACTCTGGAGAACATTTTCCTAGAATTCCACATTGGCTCTTTGTAACTTCTATAGCAAAAATTCCAGAGCTTAGTCTCTAAGTGCATGCCAATTACGGAATTATTTATCTACAATGAATTGGTAACTTTAAAGTACTAAGTGTATGTATGTGTTTGTGCGTGTGTAACTGTGTGTTTAAATGAAAGTCTATTACAAGTTTGAAAGCCTCATGTGCAATTCTCTGTAAATAATTATAGATTCTTGGTTGTGTTTTCTTAGGTTTTTGTTAAACACACACCCACACACATGCATTCAATGTAGGCTGGAACATTTATTCCAGTGTCTATAGATTTAATTATTGCTCATTCACTCAGCAAGATGGAAGACTATGAGCAGCTATTTTGGAATTATCTGAAGACAGCAATATACAGTCACAAAGAAAACCAGTTGCTACACAGTAATCAGTTCATCCTATGAGTTTTGAGTGGCTGCATGTGCATATGTGTGTGTTTATATGAACAGGAAGACTATTGAAAGAGAAAGACCTGATTTTAAAAGCCCTTTAATCCTTTATCCAACAAATGGGGCATATTTTGTCACAAGCTGTGCTAGGCACTGAAAAATTCAATAGTGAGAGAGGGGAAGTGTGCTGTTTGTATTGTGAAATGTTCAGTCCAATGGAGAACTGAAAGCTTAATCACACCACATCACTCCAGTGAGCACTATTAGAGACCAGGAGTTCAGCCTGGGCTTTGCCAACCAATTTCAGGCATTAACTTTTATTCTATAAACAACAGGGAAGAAGTACACAATTTCACTTCAGAACTTTAGATTTCTCTGATTGGAAAAAAGGTGATATGTCCAGATGATGTATTAAATAGAGCACTGTAATATCAAATATATTAAATGCATTAAATAATGAGGAAAGTGAAAATGTACAAACATGGACATTACTAATAGTTATTATGATCTTTATATTTGATCTGAGAGAAAAATAAATTGTATGATTCAGATAATTAAAGAGAGAAGAGAACCAATAATTTAGAAATGAAAGGCTGATTTGGTATCTACTCGTATGAGAAGAATAATCCAGAGTTGTGTATTTGAAAAAGTCATTCTGTCAACTAAATTACAATGTAAGACATTTTAAACCGAACTTTTAAACTCCCCTATAATATGCACATCTAAATATTTAATTTTCCAAAGTGATAATGTAAGTATTGATCCCCCATGGACCAAAAATAATGTTTTCTGACATTTGAAATGTAAATGTTAATTTATTATCATAAATGGGAACAAAGAGACAGCTTGATGTCAAAGACAATGAGATGATAAGCTCTGCTGATTTTGTTGATGATTCTGATAAATCTTCAAGAGATTTATTTCAGGACAACATGGAACATTGGAAACAAGGTTTGTGTGAGACTTAGAAAGCATGATAACCCTTCACTTCTAGCAGCTAAAAGGACTGGAAAGTAAATTTGCTATTCTAGGAGAGAACTATCCCTGGCAATACCATGATTTTAACTCATTGAGACTGATTTTGAAATTACGACATCTGCAAATGTAAATCAAAATTGATTTGCAACTATTGGATATGACTGATTCATTACAGTAATAATTAGAGACATGCAGGAGTCTTTGTGTATCTGCACCTTTGTGCTCGGTTCAAAACAACTGAAGCTCTAAACAAGTGACTTCTGTCTGAATCACTAGCCAACCTCCAACCAATAACCATTACAAAACTGTCAATTCAGTTCAAGACCTGAATCTCTAGTATATCAAATACCATTTGTTTTTTAAGCAATATGTCTTTGTAGGGAACACCTTGTTCATCCTGATTCTCAGTTTGAATAAGAATAAAAGAAGAATAAGAATAAAAGGAGGAAGAAGAAGGAGGAGGAAAAGAAAGATGAGGAAGACACCAGCAGAAGAAAAGATGACAAAGATGATCATGACATTCAATTCAGCAGTTTTTGCAATATCTTATACAAATAAAGTTGTTAATGAAATGCGAGGCTAACACATTCATATGGAGAAATTATGTGGCACCCAAAAATACAGTGCCTTGGAAGATAAGAATCTGTAAAGACTGTAGACCCCTGTTGGAGGAAGGTCTTATACATTGGTACTCATGCTGATTTCAGTGCTCAGGGATTTGGTTGCCACCCTTTCTGAGGCACGCTCTGATTGGCTAATAAAGTCACTGGTTGCCAATTAGACGAGCAGAAATAGTTTTGGAAGATGGGACTTCCTGGGATGAAGAAAGGAACCTTGGGTTTTATACAGAGGAACTCTCTTCCTGCCAGGACTCAGGAACAGCAGGATATCTGGGTGTGAGCTCATGAGACCTTAAGGTACAGCAAGCCATGTGATTGTTTGGGATTAGGTAGTTGGGTTCTAGTTGAGAATCTCCCCAGCTAAGGCCTAAGCATTGAAACATTAAAAGGTCTTGGTGTATTTAATTATTTGGAAAAAGGTCGCCTAGGGTTTCAGGTCTCTAGCTAAGGCAGATCTACAGAAGTCTGGCCACAGGCTGCCAAACAAGTCCTGCCATGACACCACTAGCTGTTCTGCTAGCCTAACATAACAATTTATAGTTATTAATAAATATCTTTGTTAACAAGGTTGCAGTTTCAGACCCCAGCCCACTGTTGTTGAATCATCATCCTCCACAACAATCTGAGAAGAAAACAATTTTTCAAGGTAAGATCTCTGTGATATCTCTGCAGAAACTGAGATGTGCAATTTGGAATACCATCCTTTTCCTGGCTCTACACAGAGACATTAAAGAATCCAAATGGTCAGTAAAATAAATATAGTGCTTGTGAAAGACTGGGGGCCTGGCATCCTCATCTTTTCTGTAAAATATGTAAATTTCCAAGATAATTTGTGCACCTAAAGTGATGATTACAGCAATTGTATAAACCACAGGATATATATCTATTGAGTATTAATACAAGCTCTAGATTCACTATAACTCAAAAATCTTAAATGTGATGTTTCTTGTGTTTTCTCTTACTGTACATATTCAAATAAGAACTGAGAAATCCAGGTTTCTGACACCATTTGTTGAAGATTATATATTTTCCCCAATGTATATTTTTGGGACTCTGGAGAAAGATCAGGTTTCTGTAGTTATGTATGATTATATCAATGTGTCAGTTGTTCTATACTTCTGTATTTTTCCCAGCACAATACTGTTTATTATTATTATGGATTTGTAGTATAATTTGAAATAAGATGTGGTAGAATTTTCTCTTTTGCCCAGGATTACTTTGACTATCCTTGGTGTTTTGACTCTCTTTGTTATTTTTTTTTTTTTAGATTATTTTAAGTACCATATTGCTGAAAACACTACTCTGTTTGGTTGTATGGCACAGAGAAATAATTCCTGAACTGATTGAACAGGAAACCTTCCTTGGTCAATCACTCTTATAGTACTGAAGGTGTTATACAAGCTGCTGCATGAGAAAAGACACCAATGATCTTATCTGTCACTATACTTTGCATAGTACAACACAAGCATGCCACAGAAAAGGAAATGACTGGTGCAATCATAGCAAAATTATTTATAGTGTTAGCCAATCATTCTTCTGATTGCATTTGAGACCTACTCTACTAGTCGGGATTCATTTCCGGTAATAGAAACATTATGAAAACCATGGCTAGGAAAGTCATAGGCACTAGGAGTGAACTTACTGATGTTTTATCCTAAATGATCATGTTGCCCAAAGCCTTTTGAGTATTTGTGTTTATGTTCTAGATTTGTGCTCTTCTCAATCTTTATAAAAAAGCTTCTTATTGAAGTGGATAGTGGTTAATGCAGAGACATGCAGTAACTGAATGAAAGTTGAAATCAAGTGACATTATGTATTGCACTACAGATAGGACACTGTGTCCACCACATTCTCTCACTCAAATTCGGGGTAGATAAATCCAATGTTACCGAAGGATAAGGGGGAGTGCTGTGAAACACTGTCCTCTGGACATGCTGTCTGCTGCATGCATTAACTTACAGAATCTGTGACTGTCTACACAATCTACATACAGGAGTAATCCAATTATAAATTCCAGGAACAACTGAGGGTGGGATACTGAGCTGCCATATCTGACAGAGTCCTACATTCTTTATAGGAGTCTGGCCACTATTTTTTTCTGTATATATTATATGTATATATGAAATTGTCAAAGAAGAAATAAAAATAAGCTTTTAAAAATACTAAACAAGAAAATATTTTAAGGATAAGGACATTTAGTTAATGTGTATATAGTCTTGATGCATAAGAAATTTTAATATTATGAAAATATTTTCATTCTTAAATTTACTAATTAAAAAAATAAATCTAAATTCCCAATAGATGCTAAATAGGACAAACATACAAAGAGCCACCAAAGTCAAGGTCTTTCTGAAATTGATTTCATGGGAACTTAGCATACACATATCAGGTATATCATCATTAATTATGAAACAAAAAAGTGGATCACTTGGACCTATGCACCATAATTAACTCAACAAATTTGAAGAGAGAGCAAAGGAAATATCCAAGTCTTTAGGAAAATTGTCTTTTGACAGTGGTGCTCTAGCATGTGACTGGAGAATAATGAATGAATTAAAAAGTGATCCCTGTGAAACTCATTCTCCCTCATAGAAGGAAAATAATCCCAACCTCATATTGCTCACATTAACATGCAATACTAGAAAAATAATAACTCAAACACAAAGACAAATTAAGATTTACATTTAAAAAAATAAAATAAAAATTATTTGTTGAGAACAAAAATAATGTCATGCAAAAAGACAAATAGCTAGACTCCCTTAGTACCAGGACCTTATAACATATTTCTCAGTAGAAACTGAATAATGGAATAACATGTTAGATACTAATTGGTGTGACTCAATACTTAAAAATAAGACCATTCAGATTTCTGAATGTTCTGAAAGGAAAATAAACATGTCAAAATATGTACAGAATGAATGTGTAACTTGCAGTAGAAGAAACATGAATGATTAAAATAAACAAACATATACTCTAGTTTGTCATTTAGAAAGACAGTATAAATGTAGCCACAAAACATGTTCTACAATTATACATTTACTAAACTACCAGCTATAAACAGAAGGTGGTCATATTAAGCATTTCAACAAATAATATACACTGGAAAAAATTCCAGCTATGCACATTGTTTACTTGTATTTATTTTTAAAGGGTCTTACAAGTGATTCAATTTTAATTAGCACTGAATCAATGATTTCTATATGTCACTTAAAATAATGACAGATTTACTATAGTGACATCATAATATTTGACAAAATCCTGGAGTTTATCTTAAAACATATGTATCCTACATCAGAAAATCTGTTTATATTTTCTCAGCTCAGATATTTCCTTGCATGTTTTCACTTTTGTCTCTATATTTGTCACAGCTGTAAGACTGTATATATGATAAGAGAAATACTAGCATGCCAAAGAAGTAAAAAACTCCATTTCTATGGATGATAGACATTGTCTGTTCAAAAGTGATGGAAGCAATTCTTCCATTTTTAATGAAGCCTTTTCCCTTCTATTTTCATGAACTAATCAATTAGTCTGTTATTTTCAGTCTTGTCTAGACAATTATTACATAGTAACATAACTGGTGAAGTGATGAACTTAGTAAGAACTTAGTTTCTTCATAAATCACTGTCCATTCAGAAATAATATATAATTGATGCATTTTTTAAATGAAATATTTGGAGGAGGATCCAAGATGGTGCCATAGAGCATTGTAACTGAGTAGTAGGTGAGATTAGTCACTGTGGAGTGAATGTGAGGTCCCCTAGCCGACTGTGAGACACAGATGGTGTCTGAATTTCTGCAGCGAACACTGAGATTGGTCACCACGTGAAACAGCTCAGGCAGTTCCCTGGAACAGCCAGCTCAGTCACCATCTGGAGAGGAGTGCTGGCTAGAACAGATCCAGCCCATAGCTCCAGCTACAGATTGGAGGCCACTCCAGTCTGCCTGATATCCAGCACATGGACCTGTACACCCAACAGGGAAAAACAGCTGGACCACAGGAGGAAAGGTAAGTATGATTTTCTTTCCTGAATTCCCAACATGGTGGAACAGTGTGCACTGTACCTGAGTGGCAGAGACCTAACCCAGTCACAGCAAAGCTATTAGGAGCCAAGACTGACTGCAAACAGAGACGGGGACTTTGTGTTCTCCACAAATATCAGGGTGGGTCACTTACCCTAGCACCCAAGCATTTGAAGCAGTCAGCAAAAGGCACATTGAGGCTGGCACCACTCTTGGGTGGAGCTCCCTGCCTGCATGGTCAGCCTAGCTGCTGAACCAGAATGAATGTGTCAGTGAGGAACACAGATCCAATCACAGCACTACCTGCCTTTCTCAGGTGTCCAGCCAGCTCTCAGGTCCTCAGAGGATAGCCCCCTCCCCACTCCAATCCCCTGAATATTGGTCCAAAATGGGTCACAACCAGTTGAGGAGAGCAGCAGTCACTCTCTGAGAGCCAGTCTGTTACAGGAACCTACCCATCATCCAGAGGTGGACACCAGGATCTCAAGGTCACCCTACCCTCAGAACAGGAAGCTTTCCTGAGCACTAAGGTCAACTGATGAAAGAAACAAACAGACAACACCAGGGTCAATCATATGACAAAAGTTCAGCTCAGGAACATGGTAAAAGACAAACAACAACAACAACAACAACAACAACAACAACAAAACCAAAGCAATATTATGTCTCCAGAACCTAGGTATAATACTACAGACAACTCTGGACATCCTAACACAATTTAAACACAGGAAAATGACCTTAATCCTATGCTTGTATTAATAATTGAAGGCCTAAAGAAGGAAATCAAATATCTCAGAGAGAACCAACAAAATATTGCAAAAAAGGTGGTGGAAATGAATAAACCGTTTAAAGGAATGGAAGACCTGAAAAGGGAAGTTGAAACAATACTGAAACTCTAATCCGAGACATCCATAGAACTGGAAAACCCTTAAGAAAAGAAAAGGAACTACAGACACTAGCATCACCAACAGAATAAAAGGGATGAAAAAAGGAATTTCAGGCACAGAGGATAAAATTAAAGAAATTGATACATCTGTCAAAGAAAATGGAATATCTGAAAAAGTCCTGACCCCCAGAAGTTTCCCCTTTCAGTCCAACAGATGGTTCCTTCTCTTATAACAGTAAATACTATAAAAAAACAACAGATATAAATATGCCACATTTATGACAGTTAAATGGCCCAGTATACCTTCCCAATGTCCAGTTTATACATATTTGGCCCCTGACTTTAACATTCTACTATCTAACCATCTCCATGAGTTTAAAAGTCTATATCTGACTCAACATTCATACTAACTTGCAATACAATTTTAAGAGAATCTTCTTAGATCTATAACACCCTCTTGATTCCTAAACAACTCAAAATTTATCTATGAGACTCTAGCTTTCTATTCTTCAACCACCTCAGAGACCTGAGAGGGATAAATATATCTGCTTATATAGGAAGTGCAGGGCCTGCAGCTTCCAAAACTAAGAAATGACATACCAATGACTGCCTGGACAGTTCCCATTTTCTCTCCATACATTCCTGCATCAGTCTTCAGCCTTTGTGTCCTGTTTCTCTGACAGACATTTGTTGTAGAGCCGGGATTATGAAGGACTTACCTACCCTGTCTTGGCAGAGTTAGGCTGTCGACTTCCCTGCTACCAAGTTTTGTCCTTTTTGGACAGCAGTCTGTCTGCAGTTGGTGCAAGGGGTTCTTTCATGCCAAGAGATGGACGAGTGACCCAGTTGATTCTGCCTGGCAGACTTCCTCCATAGCTGTCTCCATCAGGGGCCTGCAACCACCACGGCAATCCAATGTCGCTGGGACCGTTCAGCTCTACACAATGCCCCGGCAGGAACCTCAGTGAAGCCTGCAAGATCAGCTTCTGCCTACAAACCCCTTAGGTCATCTAAACAGCTGAGAACAGAAGGACTGAACATAAAAGGAGTGTACTAACATTTTTAACCATTTTTTTCCATTTGGGTTCGGGCCCCAAACAGGTCTACTACGACCCAAATCAGCAGGAAGTCACCTTAAGAGAGCATTGCCCCATGCCCAGAGGGTGGGGAAGGTGTTTTTCCGCCCTTCTTTTTGGTTATTTGAAGCATAACTGAAAACTCTGATATTTAGGGGAAGAGATTACAAGCTGATAAATAGTCCTGTTTAATGGGTTTTGGAGGTTAGCCCCAGGGAATTCCTACTTTTCCTTTTCTGTATCCTTCTTCCTCTCCTATGTAGGAGTGCATAGGCTTGAGAAAAATGAGATATAGACATAGCACAGGAAGGTCCAAGAAGAAGGGGTAGATTATTGAATATGCCCTTATACCTTTGTATATTGATACAAAATTAGTAGTTTATTTGGCTAAAGTGGTATTGACCATTGTTTATTGTGCAAAAATAAGATTGTATTGGATTACATCGGTATTGATCTTTGTATATTGATACAAAATTAAGATTATAGTTGGCCACAATGGTATTGACCCTTTTATATGGACATAATATTAAGATTGCATTGTGCTACATAGGCATTGATCTTTGTATATTGATACATAATTAAGAGTATATTTAACCACAATTAAATAGATCTTTGTATATTGATATAAAATTAAAGGTAACGCTTCCTAAAGGTATCATACCTAGAGATACTTAAAAATAAAATGTGAAGCTCTGGCCTCTTGATACCAACCGTCTAAAACGGTCTAGGATAGTTAAGTAAAACAAACTCCTAGTCATGCAAACATGTCACTTTGTTAGCTACTATGACAGTCTATCACAGATATTCTCTAAACTACCCAGTAATCAAGTTGCTAAGAGACAAGCAACATTTGCTTATCTAAATACAAGAGATGGATAGGGCATCTTCAAAAACCCCAAGAGATCTGCAGAATATGGCATTTAAAGATGTTATCTTAAATTAAGATTTTCTTTTTTTTGATATCGAGACATATCAGCGCCTGACAGCATCCCCTATTCTACTCCAAGTAGAAGATAAGCATCGAAGAACCTCCACTGTAAGATGGTTGAATTAGTGGCAAGCCTATCTCTTGGCATGAAGGACAGAATCTTAGAATAATAGGAATAGAAGAAAGAGAAGATTCTCAGCTCCATGGACCAGAAAATATCTTCAACAAAATCATTGAAGAAAATTTCCCAAACCCAAAAAAAGAGATGCCTATAACTGTATATGGGGCTTACAGAACTCCAAATAGATTAGACCAGAAAATAAAATCCTCCCGCCACATAATAATCAAAACACTAAATGTGCAGAACAAAGAAAGAATATTAAAAGCTGCTAGGGAAAAGGGTCAAGTAACATACAATGGCAAACCTATCAAAATCACACCTGACTTTTCATCAGACATGCTAAAAGCCAGAAGGGCCTGGACAGATGTCTTGCAGACCCTAAATATAAAACAAAAATGCAAGCCCAGACTACTATTCCCAGGAAAATTGTCAATCAACATAGATGGAGAAAACAAGATATTCCATAACAAAGCTAAATTCAAACAATATCTATGCACAAATCCAGCTCTACAGAAGATGTTGGAAGGAAAACTCCAACCCAAAGAGGGCACAAAAAAGAACAAGAAGCAAATAACGTACCTGCAGCAAAAATCAAAGAAGAGAAGTTCACTCACACACTATTTCCATCAACATCAAGATGACAGGAAGTAACAATCCCTGGTCATTAATATTTCTCAACATCAATGGACTCATTTCCCCAATAAAAAGACACAGGCTAGCAGAATGGATGCAAAAACAGAATCCCATATTCTGCTGCTTAAGAGAAACACACCTCAGCAAAAAGATAGGCATTATCTCCAAGTAAAGGGATGGAAAAAGATATACCAAGCAAATGGACTCAAGAAGCAACCTGGAGGGCTCATTCTTATATCCAATAAATTATACTTTCAACCATCATTAATCAAAAGAGATGGGGAAGGACACTACATACTTATCAAAGGAAAAATTAAGCAAGATGAAATCTCAACACTGAACATCTATGCCCCAAATGTAAGACAACCCACATTTGTTAAAAAAACACTACTGAAGCTCAAATCCCACATTGAACCTCACACATTAATAGTGGGAGACTTCAATACACTACTCTCACCACTAGACAGATTAACTATGAAGAAACCAAACAGAGAAATAATGAACCTCACAGACATCATTAATAAAATGGACCTAATTAATATCTACAGAACATTTCACCCCAAAACAAAAGAAAAACTTTCTTCTCAGCACCTAATGGAACCTTCTCCAAAATCCACCATATACTCGGTCACAAAGCAAGCCTCAACAGATACCAGAAAATTGAAATTACCCCTCATCATACTGTGATGGAATAAAGCTCGACTTCAACAATAACAAAAACAACAGAAAGCCTGAAAAAAACAAGGAAACTAAACAACTCTCTACTCAATGACCTCTGGGTCAGGGAAGAAATAAAAAAAGAAATTAAAGTCTTCTTTGAACTCAATGAAAATGAAATCACAACATATCCAAACTTATGGGACACATTGAAAGCAGTGCCAAGAGGAAAGTTTATAGCACTAAGTGCCTTCAAAAAGAAACTAGAGAGTTCCCATACTAGTGACCTAAACACACCCCTGAAAGAACTAGAACTAAAAGAAGCAAACACTCCCAAGAGGAGCAGACAAGAGGAAATTATCAAACTCAGGGTTGAAATCAACAACTTAGAAACAAAAAGAGCAATACAAAAAATCAAAGAAACCAAGAGTTGATTCTTTGAGAAAATCAACAAAATAGACAAGCCTTAGCTAAACTAACTAAAAGGCAGAGGGAAAATACCCAAATCAACAAAATCAGAAATGAAATGAGGAAATAACAAAAGACATTGATGAAATACAAAGGATCATTAAGTCCTACTTCCAAAACTTGTACTCCACATAATTGGAAAACCTAAATGAAATGGACAATTTTCTTGATAGATTCCACCTACCAAGGTTAAATCAAGAACAGGTAAACAAATTAAACAATCCTATAACCCTTAAGGAAATAGAAGAAAGCACAAGAAGTCTTCCAACCAAAAAAAAAAAAAAAGCCAAGGGCCAGATGGTTTCAGCACAGAATTCTACTAGTCATTCAAAGAAGAGCCTACACCTATATTCTTCAAACTCTTCCACAACATTGAAACAGAAGGAATACTGCCAAACACATTGTATATCTATGAGGCCACAGTCACCCTGATACCTAAACCTCACAAAGACCCAACAGAGAAAGAAAATTTCAGACCAATTTCCCTTAAGAACATGGATGCAAAAGTACTTTTTTTTTTTTCAATTGAAATGTGATGTTTTGGACTTTTACTACTAATTGTCATAAATTGTTCAGGATAATTAAGAAAGGCAAACTAATGGTTATGCAAACAAGTCATTCTGTTAGGTACTATGACAGCCAATTACAGTTACTTTCTAAGCTAATCAGAAATAAAGCTGCTAAGAGACAAGCAACATCTGCTTACCCTAATATAAGATATAGATAGGGCCTCTTCAAAAACCTCAAGAGATCTGCAGAATATGGCATTCAAAGATGTTCTTGTAGCTTTAAAATTTTTTATATCAAGACATATCAACTCCTGACAGCACCCCCTATTTTCCTCTGAGTAGAAGATGAGCATTGAAGAATCTCCAGTGGGAGATGATTGAATTAGTCGCAAGCCTATCTCTTGGCAGGAAAAAACCCTTGCTCCAATGGTAGACAGAATGCTGTCCAAAAAGGACAAACCTGGAAGCAGGTAAGTCGACAGCCTAACTCTGCCAAGATAGGGTAGGTAAGTCCTTTATAACCCCTGCTCTACAATCAATGTCTGTCAGAGAAATGGGGCCAAATGACTGAAGATCGATGCTGTAATGTTTGGAGAGAAAATGGGAACTGTTCAGGCAGCCACTGGTATGTCATTTCTTAGTTTTGGAAGCTGCAGGCCCTGTACTTCCTATAAAAATCATATATTTATCCCTCTCAGGTCTCTGAGGTGATTGAAGAACAGATAGCTAGAGTCTCATAATTAAATTTTGAGTTGTTTAGGAGTCAAGAGAGTGTTATAGATCTAAGAAGATACTTTTAAAATTGTGTTGCAAGTTAGTATGAATGTTGAGTCAGATATAGAACTTTAAACTCATGGAGATGGTTAGATAGTAGAATGTTAAAGTCAGGTACCAAATACATATGGACTGGACATTGTGAATGTACACTAAGCCATATAACCCTCATAACTGTGGCCTAATTACCTCTGTTGTTTTGTATTGTATTTATTATTATAAGGGAAAGAGCCATTTGTTGGACTGAAAGGGGAAACTGTAGGGGGAAATAAGTTATACCTCAAACTTAAAAGAAAAAAAAAAGGGGGGGGAAGAGTTTGGGTGTGGGAGGGTGGGACTGGAGGAGGAATAGGGAGGGGACTGTGATTGAGATGTAACTTGAAGAAATAAAAAATAAAGGGGGAAAAAACAAAGGAGGAATCCCTAATGACTTAATTATCAGAGAAATGCAACTCAAGACGACTCTGAGATTCCATCTCACATCTGTCAGAATGGCTAAAATCAAAAGCTCAAATGACAGCACATGCTGGCGAGGGTGTGGAGAAAGGGGAATCCCCCTCCATTGCTGGTGGGAGTGCAGGCTTGTGCAACCACTATAGAAATCAGTCTGGCGGTATCTTAGAAAACTTGGAATAGGCCTACCTCAAGACCCAGCCATGCCACTTCTGAGTATCCACCCAAAGGATTTCTCACCAAACAAGGACGTTTCCTCATCTATGTTCATAGCAGCCTTATTTGTAATATCTAGAAACTTGAAACAACCCAGATGTCCCTCAACCAAAGAATGGATAAAAAAAAATTGTGGGACATTTACACAATGGAATACTACTCAGCCATCAGAAACAAAAAATCATGCAACTGGCAGCCAAATGGATGGAACTAGAAAGCTCATCCTGAGTGAGCTAACCCAGACTCAGAAAGATGCACATGGTGTCTATTCACTTATAATTGGATTTTAGACACATAGTACAGGATAACTATTCTATAGCCAACACACCAAAAGGATCAGGAACATAGGCTTTGTGACCTATTAATGGGGCAATGTGCCCTAGGGGTGCTACCATGTAGTCCCCCAGTGCAAGAGGAAGCTCTTAGCCCTCATATGACTGTCAAACTGAGAGGGGCTGATATATAGGGGGCATTCCACATTGGAGTAGTGGGATGGGTGGGAGAAGTAAGGGAGGGTAGGAAGGTGGAACCAGGATGGGAAGAAAGAGGGCACTGTGATGGAGATGCAACTCGAAGTAATAAACAAACAAACAAACAAACAAACAAAACCCCCACTACCTGGAACATCATAAGTTACATACAAATGTTGTAACTTATAATAAGAAAACAAGCCTTTCATTGAAGTAAAAGGGAAAGATGTTGGGGGGGAAAAAGATATACCTTCAATAAAATTTTTTTTAAATGTTAAAAAAAAATCCCCATCATCAGTGGTAGATCAAAAGGGATTCCTTCTTTTTTTAATTTATTTATTGCTTCAGATTATATCTCCATCACAGTGCCCTCTTTCCACCCTTCCCTTTTCCATCCTCCCACCCTCTACCTCCTAACACTTCCATCCCACACCTGTGGAGTGGAGTGTCCCTACATAACAGTCCCCCGCCCCAGTTGAACAGTCATATGAGAGCCAAGAGCCTCCTTATACACTGGTGGCACAAAAGGCAGCATCAATAGGGCAAAGTGTCTCACTGACAGGAAAAAAAAGTCTATGTTCATGTTCCCTTTGGTGCATTGGTTGTAGTATAGTTATACTGTATTATATGGCTAAAATCCGACTATAAGTG
Source organism: Lophiomys imhausi (assembly GCA_907164525.1). Lineage (NCBI taxonomy): Eukaryota > Metazoa > Chordata > Mammalia > Rodentia > Muridae > Lophiomys > Lophiomys imhausi. The sequence continues at coordinate 409,628 of CAJQZJ010000221.1, forward strand.
AATAGCTTCCATGTTTATCCTTCTGAGTCTAACATCATTTTCTTACTAAAGACTCTTTTTGGGTTCAAATACTTTTAAAATCTTATCACTAATTACATGGATTATTGCAGGAGAAAATTTATCGCTATATGCTATATGCAGTGAGCATTTACAGCAATGGCCACATTCAAAGAAATAATCATGAACAGATAATTTATTACTTTTATTTCTTTTTAATATGGTGCATCAGCCATTTCCTTCAGTGTTAGTCATAATTTTAAATTTTCTAATAAGTATTTACTGCAATGATCAAAATTTATCCTCTAGTAGAAAACAAACCAACAACAATAACCAAAAATGTGAATGTCTTTTATTAATTATAATTTATGAACTGTCTTTGGGACTTTATATTTACAAGTTACTTTTTATAATAACTGCAATTGCAGTGCATGACCATCCATGAAATATATCTCATTACTTTTTATATATTTTGAAAAATATTTATTATTTGTGTGTGTGTTTGTGTATGCTTTCTTCAAATGTGTGCTCAGGTACTTAGGAGGCATAAGAAGGTCAGAAAAGAGTTGGAGGTAAAGGCAGTATGAGCCCCCCTGAAATGGGTATTAAGAATCTATATATGGTTTTCTGTAAGAATAGTGAGCATGCTTAACTATTGAGCTATTTCCTAACTCAATACACACACACACACACAAACAAACAAATAATAAATATTTTAAAAAATATATAAAAATAATAAGATATATTACATGGATGGTGATGTGCATACAAATATATATATATATATACTTATGCTCTAAAAATATATCATGGTTTTCAAAAATGTATTATTGCAACCATTTTCTCTTGTTTAATATTTTAAATATTTGTCTAGTTATATTCTATGTTTATGTACATATATACACATATACATATATATTTATCTTGTTACATGTTGAGTATTAAACAGGTGGGTTATAGAAACAGGTGTATAGAATAAGAACAAAATGTGTAGTATCCCAGTTCTACTCTGGAGACCATTAAATTATTAGATCAGTGAACATATCAATAGACAGAAATTTCCAAAACCATAGTTATTTGTTTTAGCTATGATTTGTGGATTATTTTGTGGAAAATATATGTTAATCAATAATATAACAATAAACTTTACAAATGTTAAAGATAAACTCTAAGGCTGCAATTATGTTTTTTTTTATCTTTATTTATTTATTTATTTATTTTGCATTTTTTCTTCTTTTTTTTTCTCTTTATTTTTTATTTCTTCAAGTTAAATCTCAATCGCATTCCCCTCCCTATTACCCCCTCCAGTCCCACCCTCCTACACTCAAGCTCCCATCCTCTTCCCTTTTTTTTTTAAGTTTAAGGTATATCTTATTTCCCCCAACAGTTCCCCTTTTTAGTCCAACAAATGGTTCTTTCTCTTATAATAATAGATACAATACAAAACAACGGAGGTAATTAGGCCACAGTTATGAGGGCTATATGGCTTAGCTTATATTCCCAATGTCCAGTCCATATGTATTTGCTACCTGAATTTAACTTTCTACTATCTAACCATCTCCATGAGTTTAAAGTTCTATATCTAACTCAACATTCATACTAACATGCAACACAATTTTAAAAGCATCATCCTAGATCTATAACATTCTCTTGACTCCTAAACAATTCAAAATTTAATTATGAGACTCTAGCTATCTATTCTTCAACCACCTCAGAGACCTGAGAGGGATAAATATATCTGATTTTATAGGAAGTACAGGGCCTGCAGCTTCCAAAACTAAGAAACGACATACCAATGGCTTCCTGGACAGTTCCCATTTTCTCTCCATACATTACAGCATCGGTCTTCAGTCGTTTGGCCCCGTTTCTCTGACAGACATTTATTGTAGAGCAGGGGTTATGAAGGACTTGCCTACCCTGTCGTGGCAGAGCCAGGCTGTCGACTTACCTGCTTACAAGTTTTGTCCTTTTTGGACAGCATTCTGTCTACAGTTGGAGCAAGGGGTTTTTCCTGCCAAGAGATAGGCTTGAGACTAATTCAATCATCTCCCACTGGAGATTCTTCGATGCTCATCTTCTACTTGGAGTAGAATAGGGGGTGCTGTCAGGAGTTGATATGTCTCAATATAAAAAAAATCTAAAGTTATGAAAACATCTTTGAATGCCATATTCTTCAGATCTCTTGAGGTTTTTGAAGAAGCCCTATCTATCACTTATATTAGGATAAGCAGATACTGCTTGTCTCTTAGCAGCTTTATTTCTGATTAGCATAAAAAATAACTGTAATAGACTGTTATAGTACCTAACACAATGACCAGCTTGCATGACTATTAGTTTGTAATTCTTAATTATCCTAAATAGGTAATGACAATTAGTAGCAAAAGGCCCAAACTTCACAATTCATTTTTTTTTCCTTTACCCCCTAATCCTTCCATCCCATTTCTCTGGGGTGGAGTGTCCTTATATAACAGTCCCTCATCTCAGTTCAGAGGTCGTATGAGAGCCAAGAGCCTCCTCATTCATTGGGGGTCTATGAGGCAGTATCACCAGTTAAAAGTGTCTCATTGTCCGAGAGAGAGAACTAAAAAACAAACAAATAATCAGACAAACAGATAAAAAAGGATAAAAAAATAAAAAAAATAAAAATAAAAAAATAAAAAGTCTATGTCTAGGTTCCCTTTGGTCTGTTAGTTGTAGTATCAAAATCCTCTACTATATAGTTAAAATCCTACTATAAGTGAATAGATGCCATATGCCTCCTTCGGAGTCTGGGTTAGCTCACTCAAGATGAGCTTTTCTATTTCCATCCACTTGGCTGCAAATTGCATAATTTCATTGTTCCTGATGCTGAATAATATTCCATTGTGTAGATGTACCACAGTTTTTTAAGCCATTCTTCAGTTGAGGGACATCTGGGTTGTTTCTAGTTTCTAGCTATTACAAATAAGGTGCTATGAACATAGATGAGGAAACTTCCCTATGATTCCATGAGCAGACATTTGGGAGTATACCCAGAAGTGGTATGCCTGGGTCCTGAGGCAAAAATATTCCAAGTTTTCTAAGATATGGCCAGATTGACCTCCAGAGTGGTTGCACAAGCCTGCCCTCCCACCAGCAAAGGAGTAGTGTCCCCTTTCTCCACACCCTTGCCAGCATGTGCTGTCATTTGAGCTTTCTTAGAAATTCTGACAGGTGTGAGATGGAATCTCAGAGTCCTCTTGAGTTGCATTTCTCTGATGATTAAGGATGTGGAGCATTTCTTCAAGTGTCTCTCAGCTATTAGGGATTCCTCCTTTGTGAACTCTATTTAGTTCTGTCCCCCATTTTTTGATTGGATTATTGGTTTCTTGGCATTTAATTTCTTGAGTTCTTTGTAGATTTTGGAGATTAGCCCTCTGTCAGATGTGGGGTTGATGAAGATTTTCTCCCAGTCTGTAGGATGCCTTTTTGTTCGAATGACAGTGTCTTTTGCCTTACAGAAGTTTTTCAGTTTCATGAGGTCCCATTTATTGATTGTTGATCTCAGGTCCTGAGCTGTTGGTGTTCTGTTCAGGAAGTTGTCGCCTGTGTCAATTAGTTTGAGGGTTTCTCCCACTTTATCTTCTAGTAGATTTAGTGTGACCGGCCTTATGTTAAGGTCTTTGATCCACTTGGACTTAAGTTTTGTACAAGGTGATAAGTATGGGTCTAATTTCATTCTTTTACAAGTGGACATCCAGTTGGACCAGCACCATTTGATGAAGATGCTGTCCTTCTTCCATTGTGCTGTTTTGCCTTCTTTGTCAAAAATTAGGTGGCCATAAGTGTGTGGGTCTATTTCTAGATATTCAATTCGATGACATTGATCTACTGGTCTGTTTCTATACCAATACCTTGCTGTTTTTACAACTATTGCTCTGTAGTACAGCTTGAAATCTGGGATGGTGATGCCTCCAGATATTTTTTTATAGTACAGGATTTATTTAGCTATTCTGTGCTTTTTGTTGTTCCATATGAAATTGAGAATAGCTCTTTCCAACTCTATAAAAAATTGTGTTGGAATTTTGATAAGAATTGCATTGAATCTATATATTGCTTTTGGTAGGATGGCCATTTTTATTATGTTGATCCTACCTATCCATGAGCATCTGAGTCTTTCCATCTTAAAAATGCCTCTTCCATTTCTTTCTTCAATGGCTTGAAGTTCTTGTTGTACAGGTCCTTTACTTGCTTGGTTAGAGTTACCTCCAGGTATTTTATGATGTGTGTGGTTATTGTGCAGGGGGTTGTTTCCCTTATTTCTTTCTCAGCCCATTTGTTTTTTGTATAAAGAAGGGCTTCTGATTTTTTTGAATTAATTTTGTATCCAGCCACTTTGCTGAAGGTGTTTATCAGCTGTAAGAGTTCTCTGGTGGAATTTTTGGGGTCGCTTATGTATACTATCATATCATCTGCAAATAGGGATAATTTGACTTCTTCGTTTCCGATGTTTATCCCCTTGATCTCCTTTAGTTGTCTTATTGCTCTAGCAAGAACTTCAAGTACTATATTGAAGAGATATGGTGAAAGTGGACATCCTTGTCTTGTCCAGAGTTTAGAGGAAATGCTTCAAGTTTCTCACCATTTATTTTGATGTTGGCCACTGGCCTGCTGTATATTGCCTTCATTATTACTAACTATGGTCCTTTCATGCCTGTTCTCTCCAGAACTTTTAGCATGAAGGGGTGTTGGATTTGTCAAATGCTTTTTCTGCATCTAGCGAGATTATCATGTGTTTTTTTTTTCTTTCATCTTGTTTATATGGTGAATTACATTGATAGACTTTCATGTGTTAACCATCCCTGCATTCGTGGAATGAAGCCTACTTGATCATGGTGTATGATACTTTTGATGTGTTCTTGAATTCGGTTTGCTAGTTTTTTATTAAGTATTTTTGCAACTATGTTCATAAGGGAGATTGGTCTGAAGTTCTCTTTCTTTGTTGGGTCTTTGTGTGGTTTAGGAATCAGGGTGACTGTGGCCTCGTAGAATGAGTTTGGCAATGTTCTTTCAGATTCTATTTTGTGAAAGAGTTTCAAAAGTATTGGTGTTAGCTCCTCTTTGAAGGTCCGGTTGAATTCCATGTTAAAGCCATCTGGCCTTGGGCTTTTTTTGTTTGGGAGATTTTTAATGACTGTTTCTATTTCCTTAGGGGTTATAGGGCTGTTTAATCTGTTAATCTGATCTTGATTTAGCTTCGGTAGGTGGAATCTATCAAGAAAATTGTCCGTTTCACTTAAGTTTTCAAATTTGGTGGAGTATAGATTTTAAAAGTAGGATCCAAATATTCTATGGATTTCCTCAATTTCTGTTGTTATTTCTCCCTTCTCATTTCTGATTTTGTTGATTTGGGTTTTTTCCTTCTGTCTTTTATTTAATTTGGCTAAGGGTCTGTCTATTTTGTTGATTTTCTCAAAGAACCAACACTTGGTTTCATTGATTCTTTGAATAGATCTTTTTTGTTTCTAAGTTGTTGATTTCAACCCTAAGTTTGATGATCTCCTGCCTTCTGCTCCTCTTGGGAATGTTTGCTTCTTTTTTTTTCCAATTCATCCAGTTTAGCTGTTAATTCGCTAATATGAGCTGTCACAATTTTCTTGTGAAGGCACTTAGTGCTATGAACTTTCCTCGTAGCACAGCTTTCATTGTGTCCCATAGGTTTGGGTATGTTGTGTCTTCATTTTCGTTGGATTTTAAGAAGTCTTTGATTTCCTTCTTTATTTCTTCCCTGACCCAGTGGTCCTCTAGTAGAGTTGTTCAATTTTCATGTGAGTGTAGACTTCCTGTTGATTCTTTTGCTATTGAAGTCCAGCTTTATTCCATGGTGGTCTGATAAGATACAAGGAGTTATTTCAATTTTCTTGAATCTGTTGAGGCTATCTTTTTGTCCAACTATATGGTCGATTTTGGAGAAGGTTCCATGAGGTGCTGAGAAGAAGGTGTATTCTTTTGTGTTTGGGTGAAACATTCTGTAGATATCTGTTAGGTCCATTTGGTTCATGATCTCTGTTAGACTCATTATTTCTCTGTTTGGCTTCTGTCTTGATGATCTGTCCATAGTTGGGAGTGGGGTGTTGGAGTCTCCCACTATTAAAGTGCAATTTAAGTTTTAAAAGTGTTTCTTTTATAAATGTAGGTGCCTTTGTTTTGGGGCATAGATGTTCAATATTGAGATGACCTCTTGGTGGGTATTTCCTGTAAGGAGGATGTAATGCCCTTCTCTGTCTTTTTTTATTAACTTCAATTGGAAATCTATTTTGTTTGATATTAGGGTGGCTACTCCAGCTTGTTTCCTGGGTACATTTGCTTGGAAAACCTTTTCCCAGCCCTTTACTCTGAGATAGTGTTTATCTTCAATAGCGAGGTGTGTTTCTTGTATTTAGCAAAAAGATGGGTCTTGTTTATGGATCCAGTCTGCAAGTCTGTGTCTTTTTATTGGTGAGTTGAGTCCATTGATGTTGATGGATATTAGTGACCAGGGGTTGTTATTTCCCATTATTTTGGTACAGCTGATCATCTTGTGTTTCTTTTTGTTTAGTTGCTGTGGAGGTTTCTATTTCCTCTGTTTTCTTGTGTGTAGTTATGTTCTCTGTGTTGGAATTTTCCTTCTAGGATCTTCTGTAGGGCTGAGTTTGTGGGTAGATATTGGTTAAATTTGATTTTGTCATGGAATATCCTGTTTTCTCCATCTATATTGATAGAGAGTTTTGCTGGGTATAGTAGTCTGGTTGGGCACCTATGTTCTCTCAGGGCTTTTAGGACAACTGTCCAGGCCCTTTTAGCTTTTAAAGTTTCTGAGATGAAATCAGTTGTGATTCTGATGGGTCTGCCATTGTATGTGACTTGGCCTTTTTCTCTTACGGCTTTTAATATCCTTTCTTTGTTCTGTGCCTTTGGAGTTTCTATTATTATGTGGCGAGAGGAGTTTCTTTTCTGATCTAATCTGTTTGGTGTTCTGTAAGTCTCTTGGATTTTTACTGGCATCTCTTTCTTTAGGTTTGGGAAGTTTTCTTCTATGATTTTGTTGAAGATATTTCCTGGACCATGGAGTCGGGAGTCTTCTGTTTCCTCTATGCCTATCATTCTTAGGTTCCGTCTTTTCATTGAGTCATTGATTTCTTGGATGTTGTGGATGTGAGATTTTTTTAGCTTGTCTTTGCCTGGAAATCTTCCTTTGCCCTCTATTTTTCTTTTTCAGGGTGGGCCACCTTGTTCTGAAGTTCTCTAATGATGTTTTCCATCGCTTTCATATGTGCAATTGTGGCTTCTTTGAATTCCCTTCATAGATTTAAGTTCTTCTTAAAGGGACTCTATCACTTTCTATAATGTAGAATTGTCCTCATTTTCATGTGGTTCAGCTGTGGTGAAGTGGTCTGGGCTGGATGAATTAGCATTGCTTTCTTTTGTTGGAGTCATTCTTCTCTGTTGCTTTTTTTTTTTTTTTTTTTTTTTTTTGGTCTGGGGCCTCTGGCCATTGGAAATTTCTAGTTGTCTTCTGGACTTGGGTCCACAGGGGGCACTTTGGTGTAGGAGTTGAATTGCCTTACTCCACCCCTGTAAGGTGAGTCATTCAGCCCTGCCTCCTAGGTGGAGACCTAACTAATCCAGGGGGTGGAGCTGTGTACTCGTAAGCCCTGGTTCCCGGGAGAAATGGCCAGTGCTAGTAAAAACGTCTGATATACAGCACTTGCAAATACCTCACAGTTTGCCCAGGGTTGGCTTCTGTGGTGGGTAAATCTGCCTTCACCTCCAATAGCCTTGCAGTTCCCATGGCCTGGGTCTGGAGACTAGCAAGTGACATCATGGTTGACTAAGTTCCCCTATACTGCAGTGGGTTGCAATCTGCAGCCTGATGGCACTCTGTAGCCCAGCTGAGTGCACTTCCACAAGTCGAAATCTTTTGCCAGATAGCCAAATCGGCTGTTCGAGACCTAGGGATGCCCAGCAGGCTGGAGATTATCTCTGCGTGGGGTCTGAGTCTGCCCGTTGGGTATGAGATTGGAACTTACTGGTGGGGGAGGGGGGATCCCGATTCCCAGTTTCAGCGGCTTCTGTACTTGTCTGAGAGTGGGAGGGATCGTCCTGCCCAGGGACCCCCAGTGTTCCCTGGGTAGTTGGGTGAGGCCCAGGAGGATGGAGCCCCCCAGACCCATTTGTACTGCATCCTGCAACACCTGCCGCACTTTGACTATTTCCCCTGAGATCAAAATACGTCCTAGCGGGCCGCTGCCATCTTGGATCCCCAGTAAATTATGTTATATAGAAAAATGTTACTATAATGATAAAAATTACATAATAAATTCATTCATTTAAATTTAGGGAGTGTTGGGCTGGAGAGATGGCTCAGCCGTTAAAGGCTAGGCTCACAACCAAAAATAAATTTAGGGAGTGTCTTGCTATGGTTGTCCAGCTTGCCTGGAACTATGTTCAAGGTTGTTCTCATGTTTGCAGGATTCCTATGGTCTCTGTTTCTAAGTGTTGTGATTACATACATGAGGCCCTGAACCCAGTCTATTGACTCATATTTCACAACAAAAATGTGAATTGAAGCAACTGGCACGTATTTAAGAATCAGGATGACTCAGTTCCTAAAATACTCCAGATTTCTCAGGTAATCACATAGCACAAATCAAAAAGGAAGAGGGTATTTGTTTTTATCAATCAGAATAATTTAACCTGAAGTCCCTTTGCATCCTTAATCATCTGAGAACATTCATACTTCTGTATTTTTCTCCTAAAGATCTAAGTTGTCCTTTATTTTCATGTTCAACATGAAATTCATCATGCATCTAAATTTGTTCTTCAAATGTGAAAAGCAAACTGTTGTGAAAAAAAGACATTAAAAATGCATTTTTTTTTTTTTAGCTAAAAAAACATGCAAAGTGATAATACGAAAGAAGAGATTTTTCACATGTTCTTTGTGGAGGTTAAGATATACATGTATTTTTCTATTGACAAAAAGTCAATTTCCCATGAAATTTACTTGTAAATATTTGCATTCATTGTTTAAAAATCAGTAAATGCACTGCCTTCCACAAATTACACAGAAGCAAAGTATCTGTGTGTTTCTTTTTTGAGGATTTTGAGCTCGAAGAATGGTAGCAAAGGATTGTATCTGTGTCAGTGTGTATGGTACATTTTTAAAGCCATTTTGTTTTTCCTTTGGGGAAAAGGCAAAGTCTAAGAAAATCAGTTAATCCTAGTGTACTTGCTACATGAAAAGAAATGAATTAAGATGTTATGCATGTGGCACTCCATCTGTTTCTGTTTTTGTTGTAGACATCACATGCATCTGCCCTATTCAGCTATAGGGAGGCATTTAATCATCATTTACACATCAAAATGCTGAGATGAATAAATTTTGTATATAAGGACTTTCAGAAATGTGGGCCTAGCTCAGAGAGAAACAAATACTCAGAGTAAGCGTCTGTATCCCATGTAAAATGAAATGAAACCTGTCTTAATAATCAGATAAAAATAGAACTAAAATGATTACAAGTTGCTATAAATATTATATTTGTATTATATGCATTGATCTGCATTAAACCTTTATCCCTAGGAACCACTATAATTGATGTAGGAAACTTCTTAATTTTTGTCATAAATCATCTCCTGAAATATATGATCTCTTATGGCTAATACACATGCGTGTGTCTTTGTCTCTCTTTTACTCCTCCTTTCTTACCCTTTCTTGACCTCCCCTCCTCTTGGTCTCTTCTTTCTCTTCAACTCCGTTTCTGTCTTCACTTCCTTTCTGTTTATTCTCTGTACCTATAAAGGAATTTCCTCTGTCAAGCCTTTCCTCTATTCTCTTACTGTGATGTTTCTGTTACAAATATGGAAACCTTGGAGCCAGTTAACTATGGATTAAAACATTAGAAACCATGAGGCCATGTAAAAACGCTTTTTCATAACTTTGTCATGAAGGAAGAGATCCTAAAACTGACATTGTCAATGGATATTTTATCAGCATAATTTCATCTATGGAGAAATCATTCCATATCATTTGATTGTTCATAACACAGGTCCTGGAGGCATACCACAGTGAATATGGATTTCTATCTTGCATCTCATCTAGCAGGTTCTGAGCTGTACCAAGAACAGTCAATGACCTTGAATGATTAAAATCTTTTAAGTTGTGGCAGTGGTAGTCTGTACCATCATTGAAAAGTAAGTTTCCATAACATAGCTTCTCTTTTTAGACATCCTACTCTGCTTTGAAAAGTTATTATGCAAGTATATAAAACTTTTGTACAAGGTGATAAGTATGAGTCTATTTGAATTCTTTTATATGTTGACATCCAGTTAGACCAGCACCATTTGTTGAAGATGCTGTCTTTTTTCCATTGTGTGGTTTTGGCTTCTTTGTCAAAAATTAAGTGATCGTAGGTTTGCGGGTTCATTTCTGATTCTTCAATTCGATTCCATTGATGCACTGGTCTGTTTCTATACCAGTACCATGATGTTTTTATTACTCTTGCTCTGTAGTGTAACTTGAAATCTGGGATGGTAATACCTCCAGATGTTTTTTTGTTTTGTTTTTTATTATACAGGATTTATTTAGCTGTTCTGGGTTTTTTGTTATTCCATATGAAGTTGAGAATTGGTTTTTTTTTTTCAGAACTCAAGAAATTAAACACCAAGAAACCAAATAATCCAATCACAAATTGGGGCAGTGAGTTAAACTGAGAATTCACAAAAAAAAGAATCTAATGGCAGAGAGACACTTGAAGAAATCCTTAACTTCCTTAAGCATCAGAGATCTGCAACTCAAGACAATTCTGAGATTCCATCTCACACCTGTTAGAATGGCTATGTTCAAAAACTCAGATGACAGCACATGCTGGCAAGGTTGTGGAGAGATAGGAACATTCCTCCCTTGCTGGTGGGAGTGCAAACTTGTACAACCACTATGGAAATCAGTCTGGGGATATCTTAGAAAATTTGGAATAGCTCTGCCATAGATCTGAACGATTCCTCACCAAACCACAAGGACATCTCTTCATCTATGTTCATAGCAGCCTTATTTGTAATAGCTAGAAACTGGAAACAACCCAGATGTCCCTCAACTGGCAAAGGGATAAAAAAAATACTATGGTACATTTCCACAATGGAATTCTACTCAGCTATCAGAAACAAGAAAATCATGCAATTTGCAGCCAAATGGATGGAACTAGAAAAGCTCATAGAAAAGAGTGACCTAACTCGGGCTCAGTAAGATGCACATGGTATCTACTCACTTATAATTGGATTTTAGCTATATAGTACAGGATAACTATGCTACAACCAATACACCAGAAGGAACAGAAACATAGACTTTGTTACCTGTTTGTAGGATACTTTGTCCTAGTGGAGCTGCCATTTATGCCTCCAGTGCATGAGGAAGCTGTTATTCCTCATATGACTGTTGAACTGAGAGGGGCTGATATGTAGGGACACCCCATTCTGGCGGAGTAGGATAGGTGGGAGAGGGAGGAGAGGGTGGAAAGAGGGTACTGTGATGGAGATGTAAGTTGAAGCAATAAATAAACCTAAAATACCAAAAATCTTTTGCACTCCCTTTTACCTACCAGGTACAATCTTCAGCACCACCATAGCCACTGTTACCAGCTTTCACTCTAATTGCATTAGAAACATTTAAACATTATCTTTATTTCACCTTTTTATCATTATTGTCTACTTATTGCAAGCAAACTGATAGAAAAATCAGCCAAGCAGCAGATACGTCTCTGTCCTATTAAGTAATAGAATTTTCAAAGTTATTATGGATTTTTTCATTTAAAATTTTTACAGACCAATCTATAATATTGCCCAACATCATAGCTTTTCATTGTACATACAAACAGTAGTGTTGATCTTACCATCTTTTACTACTGTGTTCCCATTGCATGCTATGTTCTGACATCTGTGATATTTTTTACATATTCATATTTTCTCCTTCCCACGTGTTTTTCATATTGGCTGCATTATATTATGCACATATCTTCATTTGAAGTCCTATCTTTGTGTTGTTTCTTTCAAATTATTGCTGTGTTATAAAGCTGATTCCTATTATATATGAAATAATCAAATATTCAATCCCTACTAATATTCACATAACATTCTTTGAGAGTATAAACATGAAATATATATAATTAATAATAAATCAGATACATATACATTTCTTATATAATTCTAACAATGACTTTGATGAAGAACTCTATTGCTTAACATTTTAAAAACTGAAGAGATAAATGAAAGCTTAGGTATATGTTTAATGGTTTTTTGCTCCATGTTGCTAAGTGAGTTAGCTTCCTCATTTTATTCTATTTGATTTTTTATTACTGAAAATACAATCTTCTCTTATATGATAGATCCAGACCATAGTCTCTCATCACTCCACTCCTCCCATCCACTCCTCACATCCCCTCTTCCCAAGATTCAATTTCCCTCCTCTTTCCTCTTCAGAAAAGAGTAGGCCTCCAAGAGATGACAATAAATCAGGAAAAAATAAGATACAGTAAGATTGGGACTCTTTTCCTCCTATTGAGTTGGATTTTATCAATTTCATGAAAAATTCTGTTAAAGTAACTCACTGAATAAATGAACTTAGGTAGCCAGAAGAAATAGAAAATACATTTTTTAGTTTGAATATTACCTAACGAAATATAGCATTTTCTACAGTCATGACTTTGGGAAACTGAGTATGGAAATAGTGGCTTCTGTGACTTTGTCATCAATAGAAATCAGGGTGGGTGTTGTATGAAGGTGGTCAGTAGTTAGAAGTTCCAGCATTTACTAAACCTGGTCTTGAATTATATTCTTCTTGACTTGAAACTAATTTCTCAAAGGGATTTCTCAAGTATTTGGACAATGAGTAAAATCTATACCCATCATTACTATTGATCACACATCAATATAATTCAACCTAATTCATCATTCCTTTCACCATTCTGAATATGAATCATAGCTGTTCTCAAATTTATTGGTTGGGGGTAAATATTGGTATATAATGACTCGGGGTTTATGACATCACTTTATGAGTGTTAGTGAACAGGCTATTCTGCTGGCCTGACCTCAGGGACCTAGCACTTGCTTATATCATCAACTGTTGCCAGGTGATGAGGAGTGTACAGTGAATAAAAGGACCACCCACCAGCCCAGCACTCTCTCTTTCCCATTTCTTTTTCTCCCTCTTTCTCTCCTTCTCTGCACCTCCCTCTTCTCTGTTCTCATGGCTCACTTGTCTGCCTCTATCTCTTCTCCGGGCCCTTATTTCTCTCTCTTCCACCAGTAAGCCCCTTTTATACCTTATCTGCTGCATGGTGTAATTTCTCAGGGGCACACTTGGCATGGTCCTGCAGGTAGCCCCTCATTGCATTATATTCTATAACAATTAGAACTTGGAAAATAGCCTTTCTAACAGACACCATTTTATCAGCACAGTCCTGATACCATTTATAATGGTCCTTTGCCAACTTCAGTCTGAGTTGATGTGTCTCAATTGTAGGCATTTCATTCACTTCTTCATAAACAATCTTAACTTTCTGCTTACTACATTGCCCTAAGATAATTTTAACAAGTAGCCTTTATGGAGGATTTACTACATGTTATATACTGAGCCAAGTGTTGATATAGATTATTTTATTTACATCTGGCAACATGGTAAGGTACATAATGTTCTTTTCTTCAAATTCCATATAAGAAAAAAATAATCAGACAAAGAAAATCACTCTATGTTATACAAGCTTAAGCTATAAAACTCTGGAAGTTTTATGTAGTGAAGACTTATGATCCAAAGTCCTTGAACACTGCACAATATACCCTATCTGAGGGTCACTCATTCTCTTCTGAGTCTGCTTTGCTAAATATCCTATGATGGCACACGTTATATTGGGTTTTCTGAACCCTCACTATATATGGATAATGCACAGATCATTTTATTTACATATTTACATTCAAATGAGTTGCTATTTCATGCTATAATTTAAACATAAAAGTAAATGAAAAATGAGGATAATTTTATAAGCAGAGCAATAACACTCATCAAGATACAGTTCTTTGAACTATTAGAATAAGAATAATATCTCTGATTATTAAGGAAAATAAACTGAACCCTTGCTAAAGATTTCCTACTGCCCTTTCTTAAGCTCGAATCCTGATATAGAACAAAGGTAAAAATAAAGCTATAACAACAAAATTGTTTTGCCCCCAAAGATCACTTCTCCCTGTAGGTTTCCCCTAAATCTATTTCTCATTTTAAGCAGACTCCTAGCTTTGGTACTGGTACTTCTCAGGGGAAGAAAGATGCACCATCCTGATAAATTTAACATTCCTTATACTGAGAATGTCTCCCTGGAGACACAACCACTCACAGCACTGGACTCAAAATCCTAGTAAACATCCTGTGAAATCAGCTATTATAGGAAACCAAAGGCTCAGCATAAGCTACTTCCCTCTCCTCTGAAGCAGGTATTTGACTTCCAGCACTCCAGCCTCCCAAGGGCTTTGCAGGATTTATTTGTCTGTATAGATCAGTTTGCAAATGTTAATCGAGCCATTCATGATAAAACTTTTGATGGTTCTTGTTTTCTTTGTGCTTGGAAAACCATTATTTTTCATAATGCTGCTGGAAGTATCTAAGAAATATTTAAAAATGAGGATGTCCATGCCTTTTAGAGATTTTCTTGGAGCAGATAGTCTGAAATTTTGTTATAAAATTAATTTTCTTTGGGTCTGTGGATTGTAGCTTGGTTATCCTGTACTTAATGGCTAATATCCACTTCTGAATGAGTACATATTATGTGTGTCTTTCTGGGTCTGCGTTACCTCACTCAGGATGATCTTTTCTGATTCCATCCATTTGCCTGTAAATTTCATGATGTTTTTGTTTCTAATAGCTGAGTAGTATTCCATGTTGTAAATATACCACAGTTTCTTTATCCATGCCTTTGTTGAAGGGCATCTGGCTTGTTTCTAGTTTCTGGCTATTACGGATAAATGAACATAGTTGAGGAAATATCCTTGTAGTTTGGTAAAAAAATATTTTGGTTATATGCCCAGGAGTGGTATAGCTGGGTTTTGAGGTAGGACTATCGCTAATTTTCTGAGAAAGCACCAGATTGATTTCCAAAGGAACTGTACAAGTTTTCACTCCCACCAGCAATGGAAGAATGTTCCTCTTTCTCCACATCCTCTTTAACATGAGCAGTTACTTGAGTTTTTTTTTTTTTTTTATCTTAGCCATTCTGATGTGTGTAACATGGAATATCATAGTCGTTTTGATTTGCATTTCCTCTATGACTAAGGATGTTGAGTAATTCTTTAAGTGCCTCTTGGCCATTAGAGATTTGTCCATAGTGAATTCATGGTTTAGTTCTAAGTGACAAGGAGGGGTCAATGGATGATGCTTGAATCCCTCTGAGGAGGGGAAATAAGATAGACATCTTACGTGGATGTAGAGCGGGAACTGTACAGGAGTCTAACATAACTGTCATCTGAAAGACTTTATCTAGCAGATACCTCATAGCTGCTCTGCCCATGACCAACCTACTCTGGCACATCAAATCACATAATGGAAACAGATGCATAGACCTGCCGTCAAACATTAGGCAAAACTCATGGAGTCTTGTGGATGAGTTAGGAGAAGGTTTGCAGGAAGTTGCAAGAGCAAAGACACCACAATAAGACCTACGTAGCCAATTAAGTGGGACACAGTGGTGCTGAATATAAACTGAACCACCAACCAAAGAACATCCATGGAGTGGTCCTAGGTCCACTACACATATGAAGCTGATGGACAGCTTGGTCCTCAAGTGGATTCCCTAACAATTAGAGCAGGGACAATCCCCAACTTGGAATCTATTTCCTCTCTCTGGATCCCATTTTTTAGCATTTTTCTTGTTTTCCCTCAGTGAAAGAGAAGGCACTTTGTCCTGATGTGATTTGGTGTGCCAGAGTGGGTTGGTAATGGGCAGAGCAGGTATGAGGGATAAGTGGGAAGGGGGAATGAGAGAAGAGGAGGGGGGTTTGAGATTTGTATATAAAATAAATAATTAATGAAAAATTATTCAAAATCAGGGTGATCATAATTTACTAAAATAATTTAAGGGAATAGAGAAATTTAAAAGATTGAGATGCTGCTCAGAGTAAGATGCAGAAACTCAGTCATATATCAACAATATCACATAGTTGTTCTGACTCAGCACAGATCAACATTGTTGTCATTGAAAAAGTTCAGAAATTGATTACATTTATTATCCTTTCAAGGGATAACTGAAAACATATTAGTTTAGAAGATATAACTCTGGTTTTCTTTGTCCATATGCACACACATAGAAACAAAAACCTGTATGCACATATCCATATGCCTGATGAGAAATAAACTTCTCAATTTAGTATCTCTCATAAGAATCACAGAAAATATTACCAACATTTAATTGGCTATATAAATAAGTACCCATCAGGATCTAAATATCAATAGTATTTTCAAACAACCACTGTCAAGTGAATGAAAGTTTTTCACACTGTGAATTCATATTATTTCTAGAGTTATTTCAGTATTATGAGTCTGATTGATTCAAGTAGTGGATGCTTTTCATGACATCTGGTTAAAGCAGTGTCGTGAATCAATCTCCATAGTGCCAAAATATCTGTCACCATAAAATAAAAGTTTTCCTCTAGGCCAAAAGGTTTTACCAATGAATGTTCTTGTGGACACAGTTGTTATAACTCTATGTACTGTAATTTTTATTTTATTCTGTAATAAACCATAATCTAAATGATATATATATTTAAGTTATATTAATAATTCCATCATAGTATAGCAAAACCAGTAGGGAATCTTAAACCTTCAAGCTTTATAGTAACTTTACACATACCACTATGATTTAGTACATGGATTAACGATGTAGTAAATGCATACTTTAAAGTAAAAATCTACTTTGAAATTATGCCTTATTTAATAATTTTATTGGAGCATAAGCAGATAAAAATCAATCCTTCTATAAAAAGGTTTGCTTAAAAATATGGTTATCATTCATATATTTTATTGAAGAAGCCTATACCAAAGAAACATCCAATAAAGAACTAAAATTGCTTTATTACTACATCCTAGTATGTATTAAATGAAGTCATTAATTTATTTGATAAAGGAGAACAATTACAAATAATTCATAAACATGATCAAAGAAACCATAACAACAAAATATTATATATTATGTGTTGCTTAAACATTAGTTTTGCCAAAATGATACTGGGGAAGCAGGAGCATATTTTACATGGAACACTGAGTGGATACATATTGGAATCACAGAACAATTTCTTACAAAGCCACCATACACTCCTAAGAATGAGAGTATGCAACAGAAACCAAGGAGCAAAACTTAAACCAACAAAGATAAGTTCAAATATCAGCACATAAAGTTATGATTTTCCCAAATACAAATACCTAAATATCACTATAAAAATTCAAACAATAACAATCAGGAGAATATGTTGCCACTGGAACTCAGCAATCCTACCACACCAGGCCCTGAATGTTTCAATACCTAAATCACAAGAAAGAATTTAAAATAGCCTTTACAAATATGTAGAGGTATTTAAAGAGGAAATGAATAAATACCTTAAAGAAATATATAAAAATACAAACAAATAGTAAAAAGAAAGTGAAAATAGAATCAATAGAGAAAGTACAAAGTAATGGAAATCTGAAAGGGTAAAACTTAGGAACCTGAATGGGTAATTCAGAAGCAAACCTCACTAATAGAATATAAAAGAAGTTTAGGATAATTAAGAAATGCAAACTAACAGTCATGCCAGCATGTCATTTTGTTAGTTACTATGACAGTCTATCACAGTTATTTTCTAAGCTACTCAGAAATCAAGTTGTTAAGAGACAGCAACATTTGCTTACCTCAACATAAGAGATAGATAGGGCATCTTCAAAAATTCCAAGAGATCTGCAGAATATGGCATTCAAAGATGTTTTCTTAAATTAAGATTTTTTTGATATCGAGACATGCCATCTCCTGACAGCATCCCCTATTCCACTCCAAGTAGAAGATGAGCATTGAAGAATATCCAGTGTGAGATGGTTGAATTAGTGGCAAGCCTATGTCTTGGCAAAAACAAAAAACAAAAAAACAAAAACAAAAACAAAAACAAAACAAAACAAAACAAAAAAAAACCAACAACAAAAAAACCTTGCTTCAACTGTAGACAGACTGATGTCCAAAAAGGACAAAACTTGGAAGCAGGTAAGTCGACAGCCTAGCTCTGCCAAGACAGGGTAGGTAAGTCCTTCATAATTCCTGCTCTACAATCAATGTCTGTCAGAGAAACAGGGCCAAACAGCTGAAGATTGATGCTGTAATGTATGGAGAGAAAATGGGAACTGTCGAGGCAGCCACAGGTATGTAATTTCTTAGTTTTGGAATCTGTAGGCCCTGCACTTTCTATATAATCAAATATATTTATCCCTCTCAGGTCTCTGAGGTGGTTGAAGAATAGATAGCTAGAGTCTCATAGTTAAATTTTGAGTTGTTTAGGAATCAAGAGGGCGTTCGGGATCTAAGATGTTTTTAAAATTGTGATGCAAGTTAGTATGAAAGCTGAGTTAGATATAGAACTTTTAAACTCATGGAGATAGTTAGGTAGTAGAATGTTAAAGTCAGGGGCCAAATACATATGGACTGGACATTGAGAATGTATGCTAAGCCATATAACTCTCAGAATTGTGGCCTATTTATTTCAGTTGTTTTGTACTGTATTTATTGTTATAAGAGAAAGAATCATTTGTTGGACTGAAAGGGGGAGCTGTTGGGGGGAAAAAGATGTACCTCAACCTAAAAAAAAAAATGGGTAGAGGATGGAGGGGTTGATGGGGAAGAGGTTGGAAGGGTGGGACAGGAGTGGGGAGTAGGGAAGGGATTGTGATTGAGATGTAACTGGAAGAAATTTAAAAAATAAGTTAAAAAAAGATGAAAGAAAGAATCTCAGACATTGAACACTCAATAGAAGAAAGAATGCATTGTTGAAAAAACCTATATATATGTATATATATATCAATTATATAATATATAACAATAACATGTAATATATATAGATATCACTACAGAAATATATGAATGAATAGGGAGTGTGTGTGTGTGTGTGTATGTTTGTATGTGTGTGTGTGTGTGTGTGTAACAAGACATCCACGAAATTTGGAACACTATGAAAATATCAAATCCAAAATTAATAGGAATGCTCAAAGAAGAGAAAATCCATGTCTAAGGCAAGAAAATATTTTTAACAAAATCGTAGAAGAAGATCTCCCTAACATAAAGAAGAGGATGCTGATCAAGGTCTAAGACGCATACAGAAAACCAAATGACCAATAGAAGAAAGTCCTCTTAGCATATAATATAAAGAACAAAAGTAGAGTAATAAAAGCTGAAAGGAGAAAAGACAAAATAACATATATAAGTACATATACTAGAATAGCACCTGATATCATAATAGAGACCTTAAAAATCAGGACAACCTGGAAAGATGTTCCACAGACTCTCAGAGATGACACTATCATAGGCTACTGTACAAAACCAAACTTACAATCACAATACATGGAGAAAATAGGACATTCCATGATAAAGACAAACGAGCAAAATCTGTTTACTAATTCTGCCCAATAGCAGGTGACAGAGAGAAAACTTAAACTTAAAGAAATTAATCATAACCAACGAAAGAATAAATAGTACTCCAGAGAGAGAAAACATGAAAACACACACACAGATACACACACACACACACACACACACACACACACACACACACACACACAAACCATATAACAACCAAAAAACAGGAACCAGCAAAAACTGTTCACTGATAGCCCTCAACATCAATTGTCTTTAGACTTTAAAACAAAACTAATCAGGAGATATAAGGAAGGACACAAATTCTCATCAAAGGAAAAAATTCACCAGGAAGATATTACAATTATTTCTATGTGTGCATAAATACAGGGGCACACAAGTTCATAAAAGAAACACTACCACAGCTTAAATCACATATTGATCCTCACACACATTAAATTGGGATACTTCAATACCCCATTGTCACCAAAAATCAGGTCATCAAGACAAAAATTAAACAGAGAAATACTAGAAATAACTAATGTTTTAAGCCAAATGAATCTTACAGAATATATCACTCAAAGCAAGTTTCAATAGATACAAAAAAAAGTTGAAATAACACCCTTCCTCTGATCTGACCACAACAGGTTAAGAACATAACACACACACACACACACACACACACACACACACACACCCCACAAAGGAAACTCAAGGAAACTGAACAGCTCAATACTGAATAAAAAAATAGGTTAAAAGAAATTAAAACATTATAGTATTGAATTAAAAATTAATTCATAAGATAACTCAAATTTATGAGACAAAATGAAGAAAGATCTAAGAGGGAAGTTCATAGTAATAATATTGACATTTAAAAAATGGAGCAATATCATATACTAGTAACTTAACACATCTGAAAATTAAAGAGCAAAATGAAGGAATCATACGCAAATGAGTAGATGATAGGAAATATTCAAGCTCATGCATATATTGATAAAGTAGAAACAAACAAATGCACAAAACAATACAAAGAATATAAGAAACAGAGAACAAATCTTTGAGAGAATCAGTAAGATTGAAAACTCTATATCTAATTAACTAAGAAATAGAGGGAGAATATTCATATTAACAAAATTTTTAAAAGTGAAAATGAGGAAAAAAAACAACAGGCACTGAGGATATCCATAAAACCATAGGGACATAGTTTAAAAATCTACACTCTACTAAACTGAAAAATCAAAAGAAATGAATAATTTTCTTGAAGCATATCACTTACCAAATTTAAATCAAGATCATGTAGGTATTTATCTAACCTATAACCACTAGTGAAATAGAAGCTGTAATTAAAATTTTCCCAAACTGTCACTGTAGTTTGAAAACAAATGGATAGAACTAGAAAAGCTCATCCTGAGTGAGCTAATCCAGATCCAGAAAGATACACATGACATGTACTTAACAGGACAACCATCATAAATTCCACAGACCCAAAGAGACAGGAACCGATCATAACTATCCAACATAAAATTCTACCCAGCAGTGGGTCATGGATTCTGTTGCCTGTTAGTGGAAGACTTTATGCTAGCTGGGCTGCCATATCAGCCCCCAGCACAAGAAGAAGCTTTTAGCCCTCATGTGACTGATAAACTGAGGAGGATTGATATGTGGGGGCTTCCCTCAGTCAAGAAGGAGAGGACAGAGATGAGGAAGAGGGAGGGAGGTTGGGACTTGGAAGGGAAGAGGTAGGAGTCTGTGATCAAGACGTAACTTGAAAACATAAATTAATAATAAAAGATAATAAATAATAATCTTATTAAAATAAATAATAATAATAAATAATAAGAAAAAAGAAAAATCTTCCAACCAAGAAAAGCTCTGGGACAGATGGGAGAAAAGCAAGAGGGAGGATATGGCTAAAATTAAGGGTCGTATGAGGAGTAGTATGGAAACCTAATCCAATAGAAGCATCTCATATGTGTGTGTGTGTGTGTGTGTGTGTGTGTGTGTGTGTGTGTGTGTGTGCGCGCGCGCGCATGTATGTATATGAGATCTAAATGAAGTTGCCAAATAAAGGGGAAGACAGAGTCCCAACTTGGCATTACTTGACATCAAATCAAGCTTTCAGTACTAAAACTGGGTAAAATATAATTGAGTTGTTGGCCAAGGGATTCCACAGAATCCTCAAACCACTTAGGCAGTTTATAGACTGTAGGATGATCTCTGCACACTGACACACAAGTTTATTATTGAAGACAACATCTTCACATTTAAGAAAAAGTGATGAAGTTTAGCTGGCACATACACACAGCCTTCACCTCTTTGGAACAGGAAGTTACTATGCAGGCTATCCAAAGAAAAACATAAATATTAACCCAACCACAAAACTTTGATCTGTAATGCTGTCCTGCTTAAAAGATAAACTCATGTAATGCTGGCACAAAGCTTTTGGGACTAATCAACCAATATCTGATCTGTCTCAAGGCCCATTCCAGAAGATAGAACAAAACACAATATTGTGTGGATAACCAAGATCCTGAGACTAGCTAGTCTAGAAATGCTGTGATTTGTACATGGCATAGATTTCCCTAGCACACTTCTATGTAATACTGTAGCTGTCTAATTTTAAAGAATATACTG
The DNA here is from genome assembly GCA_907164525.1 of Lophiomys imhausi. Lineage (NCBI taxonomy): Eukaryota > Metazoa > Chordata > Mammalia > Rodentia > Muridae > Lophiomys > Lophiomys imhausi. The sequence goes on from CAJQZJ010000221.1 coordinate 431,872, forward strand.
AAACTAGTCAGTCTTGCCTGATTCACTTCTTTCTAATACAACTACATATATCCTAGCACAACCATAGATCACTTACCACATAGCTTAAGTTTGTGAACTTAAAAATAATTTTTATATTTTGCCCTCAGTTTCTTCTAGGAATTGTGACTTGGGATAAAGCATATTATTCCATCTTGGCAATAATTTTTCGTTTTATATGTTTTGCCTACTGGCATATTCATTACACTAGCATGATATACACAATTTTAATCTATAATTACTCCTTCTTATCCAGTGCCCTTTAGACACTTCCACTATTACTTTCAACAGTTCAGTGTAGCTAATTCCTTCAAAAGCAGGATCTGTCTTCATATATTTCTCTGTTTCACTTCTGTTACTTCACATTCACACATTAGGATTGCTAAATAAAACTCTAGCTACTGACCCTTTTTAGCAGCTACTCATGGTGTGGCTTCACACTGGCACCATTCAGAGGCACTTGGAGACATAACCTCTGCGTCTCTTGCTGGAGAAAGTGACACTTACCACTGGAAATAAAGTTAGTATGACTTATTTTTCACTACATAATAAAGAATTTCTGTGACATTCCAATCAAGCCACACGAACTCAGTAAGTACATTATTAAGCATTTAAAATGCTGCTTGATATGAAAGTCCTGTTTTCTTATTCTATATTTCTGTTAGTAAAGTATTTCATCAACATTTTACTTAACTTTTCCTTATTTCTTGGTTTATTAATCTGCCTCAGTTTTTAAGTTAGACAACTCATTTCCTGTCCTAAACTTAGTAAATAACAATGGCATCAGAAAAATAAAATACCATGATATGATATTTCTCATGAATCAAATTAGAATCTCCTGAACTCCTGACACTGGATTTCTTGAGAACTCAGTGTCCTGTGACCCTCAGTATGGGCTGAGGTGAAATGGACTTATTAAGAGTTCAACAAAGAAACACATAGGTTAATGAATTCAATTAGTTGAGAAAATCCATAGCAATGTACAAACCATTAGTTACTATAGGTGCTGAGAAATTAGCTGGTATATTACATTCCCCTTTGAGACACTTGAGGTTCTTAGGCCAACACATTATTTTAATTAGTATTTTGTTTTCTCAAATTCATGCTAAATTTATCAGTAAGCTCAGAGCCAGATGGTTTCAGCACAGAATTCTACCAAACCGTCAAAGAAGAGCTAATACCAATACTCTTCAAACTCTTTCACAAAATAGAATCAGAAAGAACACTACCAAACTCATTCTATGAGGCCACAGTCACCCTGATTCCTAAACCACACAAAGACCCAACAAGGAAACAGAATTTATGACCAATCTCCCTTATGAACATAGATGCAAAAATACTTAATAAAATACTAGCAAACAGAATCCAAGAACACATCAAAAGTATCATACATCACGATCAAGTAGGCTTCATCCCAGGTATGCAGGAATGGTTCAACATACGAAAGTCTATCAACGTAATTCATCATATAAACAAGATGAAAGGAAAAAACACATGATAATCTCGCTAGATGCAGAAAAAGCATTTGACAAAATCCAACACCCCTTCATGCTAAAAGTTCTGGAGAGAACAGGCATACAAGGACCATATCTAGAAATAATAAAGGCAATATACAGCAAGGCAGTAGCCAACATCAAATTAAATGGAGAGAAACTTAAAGCATTTCCTCTAAACTCAGGGACAAGACAAGGATGCCACCTTTCATCATATCTCTTCAATATAGTACTAGAAGTTCTAGCTAGAGCAATAGGACAGCTTAAGGAGATCAAGGAGATACAAATTGGAAATGAAGAAGTCAAATTATTACATTTTGCAGAAAATATGATAGTATACATAAGCATCCCCAAATATTCCTCCAGAGAACTCTTACAGCTGATAAACACTGTCAGCAAGGTGGCTGGATACAAAATTAATTGAAAAAAAAAATCCAAAGCCCTTCTTTATACAACAAATAAATGGGCTGAGAAAGAAATCAGGGAAACAACTCCCTTCACAATAGCCACAAACAATATAAAATACCTGGGGGTAACTCTAACCAAGCAAGTAAAGGACCTGTACAACAAGAACGTCAAGCCCTTGATGAAACAAATTGAAGAGGACATCAGAAGATGGAAAAAACTCCCATGCTCATGGATAGGTAGGATCAACATAATAAAAATGGCTATCCTACCAATAGCAATATATAGATTCAATGCAATTCCTATCAAAATACGAACACAATTCTTTATAGACTTGGAAAGAGCTAGTCTCAATTTCATATGGACCAACAAAAAACCCAGAATAGCTAAATCGATCTTGTACAATAAAAAAAAAAAAAAATCTGGAGGTATTACCATCCCAGATTTCAAGCTGTACTACAGAGCAATAGTAATAAAAACAGCATGGTATTGGTATAGAAACAGACCAGTGGATCAATGGAATCGAATTGAGGACTCAGAAATAAACCCACACACCTATAGTCACCTAATTTTTGACAAAGAATCCAAAACCGCACAATGGAAAAAGGACACCATCTTCAACAAATGGTGCTGGTCCAACTGGATGTCCTCTTGTAAAAGAATGAAAGTAGACACATACTTATCACCTTGTACAAAACTTAAGTCCAAGTGGATCAAAGATCTTAACAAAAGGCCGATCACACTAAATCTACTAGAAGAGAAAGTGGGAAAAACCCTCGAAATCATTGGCACAGGTGACAACTTCCTGAAGAGAACACCAATATCTCAGGACCTAAGAACAACAATCAATAAATGGGACCTCATGAAACTGAAAAGCTTCTGTAAGGCAAAAGACACTGCCATTCAAACAAAATGGCAACCTACAGATTGGGAAAAAAATCTTCAACAACCCCACATCTGACAGATTGCTAATATCCAAAATTTACAAAGAACTCAAGAAATCAAATGCCAAGAAACCAAATAATCCAATCAAAAATGGGGAAAAGAGCTAAACAGAGATTTCACAAAGGAGGAATTCTTAAAGGCAGAGAGACACTTGAAGAAATGATCAGCATCCTTAATCATCAGAGAAATGCAACTCAAGACGACTCTGAGATTCCATCTCAGAATGGCTAAGATCAAAAGCTCAATTGACAGCACATGCTGGCAAGGGTGTGAGAAAGAGGATCACTCCTCCATTGCTGGTGGGAATGTAGGCTTGTGCAACCACAATGGAGGTCAGTCTGGTGGTATCTTAGAAAACTTGGAATAGCTCTGCATCCAGACCCAACCATACCACCTCTGGGTATACATCCAAATGGTTCCTCACCGAATCACAAGGAAGTTTTGTCATCTATGTTCATAGCAGCCTTATTTGTAGTAGCTAGAAACTGGGAACAACCCAGATATCTCTCAACCAAAGAATGGATTAAAAAAGTGTTGTACATCTACACAATGGAATAGCACTCAGCTATCAGAAACAATGAAATTATGCAATTTGCAGCCAAATGGATGTAACTAAAGAAGCTCATTCTGAGTGAGCTAACCCAGACTCAGAAGGATGCACATGGCATCTATTCACTTATAGTCTAATTTGGGCTATATAGTACAGGATATCTATACTATAACTGACACACCAAAGGGAACATGGACATAGACTTTTATTGTTTTGTTTTGTTTTCTCTCCCTGGCAATGAGACACTTTTCCCTGGTGGTACTCCCTTGTAGGCCCCAGTGTATGAGGAGGCTCTTGGCCCTCATATGACTTCTGAACTGGGGCAAGGGACTGTTATGTAGGGACACTCCACTCCAGAAGAATGGGATAGAAGGATTAAGGGGTAGAGGATGGGAGGGCAGGACTGGGAAGGGGGGAAAGAGGACACTATGATGGAGATGTAATCTGAAGCAATAAGTAAATAAATATATTAAAATAATGATTTATCTTTCAAACTACACATTTTTTTTAGAAAGAAAAGGATCCTTCTAATGATCACATTAAAATATATGCACTGCCATTAAAAAAATCCCTGACAAAACTAAAGGCATGAATTAATTATAAATGTGAATTTTCTCAGATTCCTACAATATGCGTTTCAGGTTCAAACTAGTTTAATACAGTCTCTCACCAGGTCCTGTCAGGAAGATGGAAAAATGAAACCGGTTCTTCTCTTGTACATGCATAAAAGAGAAGGAGAACAAAGTCAATAACATGAGATGAAGCCAGAAAACACAGCATAAAAGAAGCAATAAAATCATAAGCAAGTTCTGTCAAATTGTTCCTAACATCCTGATGAGTATCAGCTGCTTCCTTAGGTGGTTTTCTTCAAAAATAATTTTGTTTTGAATTGAAAAGTAATTACCTTCCATATTTATACAGTTCAATGTAATTTTTAGGATGCAGTTACTTAATTGAAAACATCATTCACAATGGAAAAGCAAAATAAAAGACAACTTCTGAAAGAAGACATTTTATAACCTGAGAAAAAACTTATAAAAGAACCTAAAACTGTTTGATAAAAAATCATAAACTAGCATCTTTTCTAGTGCCTCTCAATCATTAGAGATTCCTCTTTTTTGAATTCTCTGTTTTAGTACTTTTCTCCATTGTTTGATTGGATTATTTGGTTTCTTGGTGTTTAATTTCTTGAGTTCTTTATAGATTTTGGATATTAGCAATCTGTCAGATGTGGGGTTGGTAAAGATTTTTTCCCAATCTCTAGGTTGCCATTTAGTTCTAATGATAGTGCCCTTAATCATCAGACAAATGCAACACAAGATTTCTCTGAGATTCCATCTCACACCTCTGAGAATAGCTAAGAACAAAAACTCAAATGACAGCACTTGCAGGCGAGGTTGTTAGAGAAAGGAGAACATACCTCATTGCTTGTGGGAGTGCAAACTTGTAAAACCACAGTGGAAATCAGTCTGGCAATATCTTAGAAAACATGGAATAGCTCTGTCTCAAGATCTTTCCATGCCACTCCTGGGTATACATCCAAATGATTCCTCACCAAACCACAAGGACATCTCCTCAACTGTGCTCATAGCAGCTGTTTTGTGAGAGCTAAAAACTGGAAACAACCCAGATGTCCCTCAGCTGATGAATGGATGAAAAAAAAACTGTTGTAGATTTACACAATCAGAAACAAGGAAATCATGCAATTTGCAGCCATGTGGATGGAACTAGAAAAGCTCATCCTGAGTGAGCTAACCCAGACCCAGAAAGATGCACATGGCATGTATTCACGTATAACTGGATTTTAGACATATAATATAGGATAACTCTCTTAAAACCAATAGACCTAAAGGAACAGGAACAAAGACCTTGTTACCTGTTAGTGGGACACTTTGCCATAGGGGAGCTGCCATGTGGGCCCCCAGGGCAAGAGGAAGATCTTACCCCTCATATGACTGCTGAATTGAAGGGGGCTGATATGTAGGGCACCCCACACTAGAAGAGTAGGACAGGTGGGAGAGGGGGGAGAGGGTGGTGAGTGGGACTGAGACGGGTGGAGGGATGGTACTGTGATGGAGATGTAACTTGAAGTAATAAACAAACATTTAAAAAATCATAATCTTATTCTCTAAAGGGTACGTATCACACTGGTGGGTACATTATGCCTGGGAGGAAGATACTATATTTCACATGATACTGCGATGGTTGAAACCTCTAATGCCTTCTTTCTCAATAGCCAGTATTGCACTTTCTGACATAATAAAAGCTAGAGAGCAAGAATTCAGTTTCCAATCCATTTTCTGCTGTAGTTTAGGTCTTCTAAGGTATGTGCTATGTTCAGCAATATGGTCTGATGAATCATTTCTAATGGGCAAACAGGAAGTCATGAATGCTCCTCTGATATATCTTTGACCAACAACCATAAGGAGGTATCCCATGTCTAACACTATCATTGTTTTAATAACTCATGAGTGTGATGTGCAACATTATTCATCTATGCAGACTATCATCATTCTAGTAATGATGATATAATAATCATACAAAAACATAAATTTTTTAATGTGTATTTATTACTTCATGTTACATCTCCATCACAGTACCCTATTTCCACCCCTCCGAGTCCTGCTCTCCCATCCTCTACCCCATCCCTTCCATCCCACCCCTCTGGAGTGGAGTGTCCCTACATATCAGTCTCCTGCCCCAGTTCAGCAGTCATATGAGGACCAAGAGCCTCTTCATACACTGGGGGCCTACAAGGCAGCACCACTAGGGTAAATGTCTCACTGACAGGAAACAAAGTCTATGTTCCTGTTCCCTTTGGTGTATTGGTTGTAGTATAGTTATCCTGTACTATATGGCTAAAATATGATTTATAAATGAACAGATGCCATGTGCATTAAGAAACTAAATGCCAAGAAACCAAATAATCCAATCAAAAAATGGAAAACAGAGCTAAACAAAGAATTCACAAAGGAGGAATCCCTAATGGCTGAGAGACCCTTAAAGAAATGCTCAGCATCCTAATTCATCAGATAAATGCAACTCAAGACCACTCTGAGAGTCCATCTCACACCTGTCAGAATGGCTAAAATCAATAGTTTTCATATTTTTTATATGAGTTACAAAGTAATAGAATTCTGCATGCCTTTTCTAAACAATTTCCAAACACTCTCCATTTGGATAAACACTTCTCATCCTCCTAACTACACCTTATTAAATACAAACCCTAGCAAAAATAAATAAATAATAAAAATGAAAAGAAAGAAAAAAAGATCATTTGTTACTTTATTGTTTAAAAGACAATTAAATTATTTAGTATCTCATAATCTATTTCTCGATTTAAAAAGTCACAGAACAAGGACTCAATAGAACGTTTAGAATCTCCTATACCCTGAAGGACAAACTAAGAACAGGGAATGATCTCAAACTATGTGATACTTAAATATTAAGCATAAAATATTTAAGCCCTTTCCCTTTCCCATGGCCTCTTGCCCATGAATTCTCATTTTAATATAGTTACATTTTAATAAAAATTTTCATATGCTCCAGAGTATAATAAATATGGCCTGACAATTACTTGGTCAGAGAAATATTGGGTCATTTGATAACCAGTTCACAATTTTGTCCAAGTTTTAAATCAATGTCATGAATTTCTAATTCATCCCAATAGAAATAAAGTCAGTATTAAAATAATTCTTACAGTACAAAGCACATAGCTACTGAAGAAAATTTTCAAATGCTACATCACTAAATAAGTAAAACAGTCCCTTTTTGGATATGTTGAGGACTCCACATTTGTCAGTGTTTTGCCCTCTATCACAGAAAAGGGTTAAATCAGATATACCCAATGCCAAAAAATAAATTGCGTCTTTACTCCCAAAAGGAAAAGATGGAAAAAAATCAATAATATTTAAAATCAGATATAAGCACTGAAGAAAAATATCATCTATGAGGATTTAAGTAGGAGGATTAAGGGCAATATGTTCCCCACAGGTCATGTCTTTTTAGATCCTCTTAAAAACCATGAGTCAGTATAAAAATTAAAACATTTAAGAGGGAGGAGAATTTCAGTAAACTTCATAGAAATTCCTTAGAAAGAGGTTTTTTTGTATAAAGTTTTGTAACATAACAATATGCAATATTATATCAGACTTTCAATAAGAGAAGGAAGATATATAAATTGTCTATGGAAGAATAAATGTATATATTGGATTTCCCTAAATATTTGATGTTTAAGGATTTTTTTAAAATCCATACTACCAAAATCAATATTGGTAAAGCAATTTTAATTTGAATTGATTATACAATAAGCTTTTCTTATACAAGAAGTTTCTTATGGAAAAAAGGAAATTATCGTGTTAAATAACATATCTTTTTAAAATATGTATTTCTACAATTAAGTAGGATCAGAAAAGAGATCACATTCAATATTAGCCATCAATATTTCAATTTATGTGTTTGTGAATTCTTGTACTATTTCATGCATGCAACTTGAGTTCAAAAATTATTGTGTATTAATGCAAATGAAAGTAATACAGAAGTATGATGATGTCAGTGGTTTTGAAGCCTTTGTACCAGAATTTGAATATTGTCATTGAACAGAATATAATTTCAAAAGTTTTTTTGGTGGTCTTGCAAGATATGTCTTGGCATCTTAAAAGTCCTCGTGTGATTCCAGTTTCCATAAAGAGTTGAGGCCCACCATTTAAAAGTCTGGAGTTTGAAATAACCTATATCTCTACTTACTTTTTCAAATATGATTTTCACATACCAATATCAAATACCTTTTTTGAGACAAATGTTCTTGACAAAAGTTGACATTATGATATAAATACATTCTTAAAATACTGGGAAGTATATATAAACCTTTTCTTCATTTTCTTACTTTCATAGTAATCTGCCCTCTCTCAGGAAATTTGATTATTAATATGCTATCTGTTATCTGGATCTCTCTGTCTTCAACAACAAACACTTCCACAATATTTTCCCTTATAGATAGAGCAGACAAATAAGCAAATAGCAGTGTCATACACCTCAAATTCGCAAATCACAGAAGACACAAAGAATCACAGTAAGATTTCAAATAGAGGAAGTGAGCACAGCACGATACTTTTAAATTTGAATTGCATGCCTTTCCCAACACTACAAAGAATGACCATCATGTCAAGCTTGAAAAGAAAATATAAATTACTAAAACATGAGATTGAAAACCTTTCTCCTTTTCTTAGTCATTTTTCACCCTCTGTGGTGAGCTATGGAGTTACATTAGCTTTGACTTGAGAAACAAATCCTTACTGCTAGGGAAATTTCATGTACTATGAAGACAGAACTCCTTCTTTTTCCTGTACACAAGGATCATCAGAGAAGCTTCTAAGATGGAGCAAGGTCTTGTCTAAGATGTAAATGAACATCAATTGAAGTGATTTTTTTTCCAGTTCTCTGAAAAATAAATTGATAAAATCTTTGCACAGTATTCAATAGATAGCCTTCATTTTGTAAGAGCGAGTTTCATTCACATATCAGTTCTATTATCACTTGAAAACAATTCTAGCAGTCCACCAAAATAAAAAGTATAATAATTATTATGAAAAGCACCATACCTCTGGGGAAAACAAAATTTTGGGAAAAAAATGTTTTAAAATGTGCCTAGGCACAGCTGTAAGATAAAATAATGTCGATCATTGAATGTGTTTCAATGTATAAATTTTCTTTGAATACAAAAATCAACTCTTAAATAATATTGAGTTGACTTCTGAATAAAATATAATTTATTTCCTATTACTATATGTATAGTAGGACAGCACATTCTATGACATATATTCCAAGTAATCAGGACACTTCATTTCTACATGGGTAATATGATTGATGGACTCTCCCACCCCTCTCTCTTAACTGTTACTCTATTTTTCACTTTGATTCACTTATGACTTTGTTTTTCTAACCAGACTGGGATTTTTAAAAAATATTTATTAAATTTTTGGAAAGTAATTGTATGATAATTTTTAAGCATTGAACAAAACATATTATTGCTTATACATACTTAAGTACAACAGTTGACTGATATAACCAGCTTGTCAAATGTCCTCTAGGATATGGTCAGAATAATGTAATAACATTATCACAGTAAACAAACAGTTCAAAATAAGCTGGTACCTAAGAAAATTTAAATGATTTAAGAGAACCTAGAAATACAAAGTATTTAATTGTTTTCAAAATCTTTGGGTCAATAACTTTATTTGTGGAGGCTTCCTAGAAATCAAAAGTGAAAAGTTTAATTAATATTTACAAATCTATATTAATATCACTTAAATTAGAGACTTTTAGTGCTATATAGACACTCAAACTCTAGAACTGTGTTAATGAAGGAAAAGTCACATAAGCATGTAAAAAGTACTATAAATAAGATTAATATTGGTATTCATAGTTTTAAAGAGTTTTTAATATTACTGTTTTGTGTGTGTGTGTGTGTGTGTGTGTGTGTGTGTGTGTGTGTGTGTGTTTAAAATGGGAATGACCCTATAGACTGACATGTTTGAATAGGTAGTCCCCAGTTGGTGGAACTCTCTGGGAATGCTTAGTAGGTCTGGTCTTGTTGTAGCTGTGTCACTTGTTGTGGTTTTTAAGGTTTCAAAAAACTTATACAATTCCTTGTTTTCTGTTTTTGCCTCCTACTTGTGGACCAAGATGTGAGGTTTCAACTGTTCCTATCACAATGCCTTTGCTTTGCTTTCATGGGCTCTGACTTTCTGAAACTGTTAGTGCAACTAAATGCTTTCTTTTCTAAGTTGCCTTAGTCATTATTTTTTGTCAGTTATACAAAAAGTAACTAATACAGAAATTAGTAGCAGGAAACATACTACTGCTATGCATAGCTAATCCTGTTCTTTGGAATATGTGAGTCGGATGTTGATGACTTGGGAAATTTGGTCTAGAAAAGCAGTTGAAGATCACATGCTGATGGTGACACATTTAATCCCAGCCCTCTGTAGACAGAGTCAAGTAGATTTCCAGGTTTGAGACCAGCCTGGTATACAGAGTGTTTTCTAGGGCAATTAGAGATACAGAGAGAAACCCCATTTTGAAAAAAAAAACAAAAACAAAAACAAAAAGCAGTTGAATATTGTAAACAGAGTTTAATGTCCATCATAGTAGTGGCTTGGAAGACAGAAATGTTGAGAGCAACATAGATTGTGGAGGCCTAGACCAAGAGGTTTCATAGTCAACAATATTAGCATCTGCATTAGGATTTTTCCTGTTGTATTTTGGCAAAATATTTGACTGCTTTCTGCTTTCTTCTAATAATTTTCCAGAAGCTAAATTGTAAAAACAATGGGCTAATTTCTTCAAACGGCCTAATGTTGACTTTGTAATATAGTTATAAGTAATCAATCTTATGCAGGTATATAATGAAAAAGACCATGTGAGGCAAAAAGAAATCAAAAAGTATAGTTTGAAGAAAAACTAGAGAATTTAATATTGGGTTTCAGGACTGTTCTGAAATAGAGAATGAGATTAAAGAGATGCCTATTCTGAAATGAAATAGATGAATGCAAAGAGGGCAAGGCCCGACCAAACTATGTTTCCAACTTGTAGATAAAAAAATGCCTGAGAAAAATTCTGTTCCCAAAGAGCAATAGCAAGTAAATCTTATGTAAATGTAAGTTAATGGGAAGTGAATGAGCAGCAATTGAAGTGGTTTTTTCTCTAGTTCTCTGAAAAATAAATTGATAAAATCTTTACACACTATTCAGTGGATGCTCTTCATTTTGTAAGAGTGAGTTTCATTCACATATCAGTTCTATTATCACCTGAAAACAATTTTATCAGTCCACAAAAATAAAAAGTATAATAGTTGTTATGAACAGCACCATATCTCTGGGGAAAACAAATTTTTGAGAAAAAAAAATGTTTTAAAATGTGCCTAACTGGAGCTGTAAGATTTCAAGAAAGCATCCGAACTTGGCAGTGTTATTCACATGGTTCTTTCTTCAACATCATGAAAGATGTGTGAGTAACTGTGTTATAAAGTCTCCAGCTGTGATAATGGGAGCCAGCTATATGTGGTAAACTAGTCCCTGCATGGAGATCCTGAAAGAAACTCTGAAAGACTATTGGATGAAGATGTTAAAGGAGAACCTGAGTTGTATTGGAGACCCCAACATATTAAAGCTGTTAGAAGGATGCAATAACTGCCAAGAAGAACTGCACACAGGGTGAACCAAACCAGGAGAAAAATATATGTTGCAGGAAGCAATGTCACAAGTATGGAGCCAACTAGTCCCACTGACATCAGACTTGGGTCTGCAAGATTTGGAGTTGTCCCTGACATGGTGTAATACTGCATGTACAGAATTTCTTCCATATTATCTTATTTTTCCCTTTAGAATGTTAATGTATATTCTATGTCAATGTATGATAAATATGTAATAGGGTTTTTGATTTTACAGGTGGTTACATTTAAGTGATTGCCTGAATTTCAGAAAAGACTTTAAACTTTAGATCTTTAAACAGTTCAGAGACTGTGAAATATTATGGAAACTTTTGAAATTAAGCTAAATACATTTTGCATTATGATATGGACAAGAGTTATGCAGGACAAGGAGTGTTATGTGGTGATTTGAATAAGAATGCATCCAATAGGCTCATAAATTTAAATACTTTACTTCCTATCAGTGGAACTTTTTGGGAAGGATTCAGTTTTGTTACCTTGTTGAAGGAGGTTTGTCGTAGTGGTTGCTTTAAGTTCTCAAAGGACACTACATTCCCAGTGCTGCCTCTCTCTGCCTCCAGCACGAGGATAAGATGTGAGACACCTGTTTCTGACATTATGCCTTTTCTCTGTCATCATGGACTATAATGCTCTGAAACCATGAGCCCAATTAAGCTTCCTTTTACATGTGTCTTGGCCATCATATTTTGTCATAGCAAAAACCACTAACTAATGCACCGTTTTACCCCAAATTTTAATAATTATTTATTGATAATCTCATATAACTAAGGAATGCTATTGAATATATACAGTTGAGATAGCTATGTTTGAGAATCATGACAACTTATATTATTTTAAATTTATAAATTTCACCATATTAAATAAAATAATTTCTATAGCTGAGTCAATATTACATCATATTGCATTTAGGTCATAATGTTAAATGAAGTTATTTTTTGTTTGTTTTGATAAACATGAGCTTTACTCCTTAATGTCACTGGTTCCAGAGGACAGTACATGACATCAGTGCCACATGAGGGTATGACTTTAGACAGGGTGTCTTTGTGCTCCACCCAAAGATAGCCCTGAATCTTAAACCTATGATTCAAATACAGGTAATTTAAGTTACATAACTCATATTCATTTAAAAGTGATGATTTTTTTCTAACATGTAATTTGTGCATTAATGTGATATACACATTGTGTTATATATTGCATATGCAATATATTGTTACATATATGTTTGTATGCATATTTTCTACTTTTGTTTGTTCTTAGCTCTTTTCAAGTACTATTGTACATATGGAAAGTTTTCTTTTTTTTAAAGGAAATTTCCTGCTACAATAGCAACCCTCTTGAATGCCTTTAAAAATCTTTTCTTCTTTCCCTTTCTGAACACTAAATTTTTATTTATTCATGAATCCATTTTTATTTCAGCTGTTTTAAGATTACTTCAATCATTCTTTCCTCCCAAAGTGTCATAAGTTCATTTGGGCTATGGTAACCAGGTTTCAAAAAGTGGTGGGTTCCAAAGGAGAGAAACTTCTAATACAGCACCAGAGGCTAGCAAGTCCAGCAGACCTACTATCTAGTGATACTCTTTCTTCTATATAGCATGTGCCATCTAGGTGAGTTAACGCACTGTAGAGGAGACAAAGCACTTTCCTGATGATAGTATTATGAACTCCACCATTCTTTTTCATAATGCTCAACCATAGCAACAAGTGACATCCTAAAGGCCCATTCCTATTATCATTGAGGGATGGCCAAGCTCAAGGTAGGTGTTAAAAGAAAAGGACTCTTGGCAAAACCCACAAGGTGTTCACATTTATTAGAGTGGGAAAAGTTAGAGTTAGAAGGGAATGTTAGGACTTGAACAATGAAACCAGGAGCATTAAGAATGAGAAACAAAGAAGCCTGCCAGTTAGTTCAGTTTTAGGTAGCCAAGGGGACCCAATAAGAAACTGGTTGTGGTGGCACACAGCTTTAATCCTAGCACTTAGGAGGCAAAAGCAGACATATATCTATGAGTTGAAGGCCAGCCTAGTGTACAGAGTGAGTTGGAAGATAGTTAGGACTACCCAGAGTAACTCTATAAAAAGCAAAACAAACAAACATATAAAAAGACACAACAGAGAGGCTCCTGTAACCAAGATCAATGTCAGTGGCCTACTAGCTGAGAAACTTTCATGAAAGACCCTGGGAAACATACGTTGGATAATATTGTTTTTTGTTTGTTTGTTTATTTTTACGTTCTTGCTCCTGAATTAGGTAATTATAACAGACTAGGTTTTAGTAAGGATGGCTTCTAAAATGACACTGTCATTTAGACTATAAACACTGGGCTCTGCCGTTTACAAAGAAAACTAACAATACTGCAACTCCTACTCCATGGCATGCAGACTCCCTGGAAGGTGCTAGGTTAGCAACATCAGCTAGTGAGTAAATATAAGCTGACAGTAATGACCAACAAACAACAAAATGAGAATCAGAGATACAAAAGGCCATGCTTCAAACACCTGTGTTTGGGTGAGAACATGCAGAAAGAACATGACTCCTTCTGGTTGGACCAGGAAAGCATGTTTGTAGTATCAGAGTGTTCAAAAATGGCAAATTAGTCCCTCAGTCTTCTGTCACTATCCCATATAAAGCTTCAGAACCACTTTGCTCTGCCAAGCAACTCAAGTCTCTCCTCACTTGTGATGGTTTTACTTTTCTCTTTTTACTAAATACTTGTATTTCAAAAGCTTCATTTACTTGTCCTTAATTCCTTTATTTTCAATAAGCCTCATTAATAAAAATCATCTTCACTTTCCTCAGTCTTATAAACATCAGTGTCTTTAATCTTTATTGCTGTAAGATGAAAAACTGAGTCAGTTTCCACCATAGACCAATTTCTACCTCTTGATGTAAGAAAGTGATTCTTCCCATGGCATTATGTGATCATTTCCAAAACCTTAGAGGTTTGCTAAAGATATATGAATGAGGTTCAGAAGTAAAACTGACTGAACAATTTCAAGAGTTTATAATGGAATCACTAAACTGTGTTACCCATAACTTGGCCCAGGGTGGTCAGACTTTGTTTTACACAAAGCACCTCAACTTTCTAAACAATTATCATATGTCATACACAAGTCTTATCAGTGGAAATGTATAGGAGACCTATCATGCCAAATGGGAAAGTCAGAAATAGGTATAGTTGCAAAAATGAGAAACAGCCAATATTTAGAAAACCTTTTTGCTATGATTTATCACAAATACATAACTAAATGACAGTCACATGTCATGGGCATACCAACAGGTGAAACAGATTATCTATCATTAAAAGATAACTAAACCCCTATGGTGAGAACTAAATTCTAAGTAACACGATGCTGAGTCTGTTTCCGTCTCTGTCTCTCTCTTTCATGAAAATAGTTCTCTGAAAAGCAACAGAACCCTAAATGCAGTTAAACAAAAAGAATTCATTAAAATTGATTAGGTGTAGTTATTATGGATAGCAGATACATAGAAAGGTTCATTAACAAAAGGGGATGAAATAAGATCCTTCTCAAAAATGGTTAAGTACCCTTTAATTGTTCTCACAAATTTTACTGAACCACTATTGTTCGTTTTTGGCTAACTAACATGACCTTCATATTGACATAGAATACATGACGATTCCATATTCGACTGGATACATAGATGACTGTTTTCTCAAAGTATAGCATATTCTGTGAAACTACAATGTACCTCATTCAACATTTTCTTTTATTAGCATCTCACATTTGTGATGCTATGTAGACATTTTTGAATGACATGAATGTCACTTCCTTTATTATGTAGATAAGAATCCATTAGAGCCATGTCATTCTGGAACATGAAAAAAACATTCTCTAAAGATTTTACTTTATATACTTTCTGATCTTTATGGGAGTAGAATGACTAGTTTGAACCTTTAATCACTGTCCTAAAATGGAATGTTAGAAACCATGGTGGAAAACTTGTACTTCATAAAAACATCTTTAAAAACAGAATATCTTATGTATCTATTTTGTTCATTGTTTTCTGTTATGAAATAAATAAGAGAAGATTTATTCAAGGAGCCCAAAAACTTTAATTCAAATGCTGTCTCCAGAGAATAAATCCATCTTAAACTCCAGAAGATAGGAATGACTTCAAAAACAATGATCTTCACTCCAAGGAATGAAACATGAAAGATATTCAATCGATGAAAATTAGATAAGTAGGTAAACTCTTGCAGTTATACAGGATGATTAAATGGCATAGGAAGTTTGAAATTAAAGTAGCTAACATTTCCATTAGTAGGGCTATCATAGAAAATGATGCCGTAAGAATTACACCCGGTTCAACATGTCTAGCATCTTGAGAATCACTATTTTGAGAAGACTCTATACATCAATTTATCATGTTCTCATGTGTTGATAAAAGAAAAGAAAAGAAGAAAAGTGATCAGTTACTTTGAAGCTAAAATGAATTTGGAGAGTTCCATAGAAGAGCAACCAAACACGAAGTAGATAATGAGGAAACATAGTTTGAAAGCAGAACCTGAGCTCTGGTTATCATATAAAACATATTTTAAAATTATTTTTTCCACAAAAATATGACCTGAGCAGGACATTTTTCTCCTTCCTGGAAACTGGAGGTGGATTTAATTCCTGGACAAAATGCTTCCTGGGATTGTTGCCAGTAACATGGTCTCAGTAAAGTTCAAACCATTTTCCATAAATTAATATGAAATGGAGAAAATCCTGTATTTCTTATTAAATATATATGCAGTTTTACATTATGAAGCATCTCTAATGTGTCAAACACATCAGAAGTCAAGTGAGAGAGGATGTCTAGGCAAATCATTCAATTGTTCAGTGTCTATAGAACACTCATATAACATCCTAAGCTAGTTAATGTATGGTACATAAAGGGAGAAATTGTATTGAAATATATTTTGGTTATAATGTAAAGGAAGTTTAGGAGTAAAATTTCACATAAATATTGTTTGATACAAACAGTCTGTCTCTAAGTTTCAAAAAAACAAGCCCGCCCAATAGGTATGTTTTATGAGTTGTAAAAGCACAATATAAACTGTCTACCAAAGGGCACTCAGGAATTGTTTGCTCCTACAAGTCAGGAAAGAGGCTTTCTAATATTAGCCACACAATGCCTACAGCATGCATGTATGTGTGCATTATTTGTAAGAGTGTATGAATGTGCATTTCCATGCACAATTGGAATGAAGAAATACCCTTCTATTTTTATAGTTCGTCACTCTGTACCTGGTTTCTTTGAGCCAGAATCTCTCACTAAACCTAGACATCAAAATTCTATTGTTACAGAGATGGGCTCCAAGGTTTTCCCAGTTCCACCACTGGACTCATAAGCTCATGAAACTATGTCTGGCTTTTTATATATGATCTGATGATTTGAACTCAGATCCTCATGTCTGGGCAGCAAGTTTTTGGCACTCTATGTGATTTCTTCATTCCTACACATTACATTAATACCTTCTCTGGTTACTCTTCTATATATAATAAGAGACACTGGATTAAAAAAAAAAGACATACCCAAGAGTGTATTCTTCATTTCAACCAAAAGAAAAACAACACCTAGATTGGAAAAAGATGCAATATGAACCTTCATAAGTAGAAATATATTTGTCTGTATCACATTTTTACAACTGATCAACTCATTACCAGGAGATGTCTCCATCAAGAAGAGTTTTTTGCTGTGTCAGTATTTGGAACTGGGACTGAGATCCTAACAACACCCATTTGAAAAAAGCAGGATCCATCATATACCTGTATCCCAGAAATGAGGTGGGTAGTTGTCCACATTCATAAACATATAAATTGTATACATATAATTCATACATACCCATATGCAGACACAAACACTCACACATTTTTATTAACTCTCATTTGGGGAAGAAAAATAAATCCATACATACAAAAGAAGAGGAAGATTTGAACACTATTTTGGAAGAGATGGCTAGTTAATGTCTCAGGAAACTTACCTGTAAGAGTATATCATATTAAATTCAAATACTACTTTTGAAACAAAAATTACATACTAATAAAGTTAAAGTACTTTTTCTTCTAGTCAGCAATGCAGCATGACATGTCCTACATTTGTAAAATTAAATAAGTAGCCATTAATACTAAGTATAACACATGATAGTTTAATTCAGACATGAAATCATAGAATCTCAGAGGAACCCACAGTGAAGAAATATAACAGAATAAGTGATATTTTGGAGTTCTGACTCTTACAGTCTTTCTTTTTCTACAATGTTCCCTGACCACCAAGGCAAGCTATTCTCAAAGGTACAATAGTGACACTTTTCTATTGGTAGTTACCAGCAGCCTTCTGGCTACATTAAATAGGAAGGAATACAATTTTGCTACTATAAAGCTAGCCAACTACCCATGGCTTAAAACAAATGACCTCTTTGAACCCTACTGGGAATTCTCCTACAGCCACTTAGCTAGTTCTATATAACTACATTCAAATAGGTATTATTGTATAACTCCCATTCTTCATAACAGATTCTTTTTTTCCAATAGACAGAGACAAAATATATATTCACAACTGGTCAAAATGTATGAGTTGCCCATTCTCACAGTTATATCTATAAGTATTTAAAAAAACAAATGTTTATATATTATATATTATACATGTGTAATATATGAGTTGATGAATAAATATGATAAACCTAAATTATATCACATTGATATCTCGAATACAATACAATTTTTCCCTTCCCAAACATTAGTGAAACACACGAAAATATCAGTAGCTAAATTGTTTCACCCATTAATAGTGGGCTACACTTAGACAAAATTACAGAGCTGAAAAGAACTACAGCTAATTGTAGATGTGCATTCTATTTGGAAAATTTAACTAAAACTGCACAATAGTATGTTGTTACAATGTGTATAGGAATAGCTAGCTATATCAATTCTGGAAATGTTTTACATTATATTTGCTAACAAGAAAATTCATAGTTTAAAACTATCAATAGAGAAAATACTAAGCATCCTCTAAATACTGTCTGTTAGAGGCCTTGTTATCAATACAAGCATCTTTCTGCTTGTTATCTCTGTTACTTGAGGAGAGTCAGAGAGTAATAATTCAAGCAGAGCAGTATTATGTTTAATAAAAGAAATATAAAAGTAAAGAAATTTAAACATCTTGGGCATTGACACTCCTGTGTTTAATCTCAGCTCTTGGGAAGAAGAGGCAAGAGGAACTCCTTGAGTTCAAGGCTAGTCTACTATGCATAATGAATCGCAAGACAGCCAGGACTGCATAGAGAGACCCTGTCTCAAAACAACAATGTAAGCTAATAAAATAATAAATAAAGTAAAACATAGAATTTATGCATGGTAACATAAAACTCAAGAGCATATGCAAAATCAAAGGAATAAAGACTGAGAACAATAACAGTCAAAACTATAAAAACATATAGATAGATAGATAATTAATTAATTAATTGATGTGAATCCTTAAGTACAGAAGACAGAAACATCTGAGAAATTAGCTAGGGTCACACATTTCAAACTTGTAATGATGTCATTTTCTTTTCTAAATTTTTATAATATACCCTGTCAGGATTTGAACTTTGTCATTTGTAGAATTTGTGTTAAATATATTTATTTCAAGGAATAAAAGAACCATTCCAAGGGATAAATGATGACTGTGATGTACAGAAAGCCATGTTCCTCATTAGTATCACCATTTTGTTTAAACTAATATGATTATTAAAGTGAACAATGGTGCTGAACACAGAAACCAAAGTAGCAAAACTCTATCCTCCAAAGGAAATGCTGATCCATAACCTTTTATGAGTGCTTACTTATATGCAGATGTCCAAAGTGTTTGCCTATGGGAGAGATGATGTAAAAATAGGCCTAGCACAACTTGGAATCTGCTGAGGGATTGCATGGTATCAGTATATATAGCCTTTTTTGTTTGTTTGTTTGTTTAAGTGTATTTGTTTGTTTTGTTTTGGAAACAGGGTCTCTTTATGTAGACCTAACTCCCCAGGAAGTCACTGTGTAGACCAGGCTGGTCTCAAACTCATAGAAATCTGTCTTCCTCTGCTTCCCACGTGCTAGGGTTAAAGGTGTGCACTACCATGTCCAGCTTATATATAACTTTAAAAATAAATATCTACTTTACATCCCCAAGGAACCATTTTCCATTTTTGTCAATGATATGAGAATTTCAGTTTTATGTTACCCTTCATACAGCATTATTGTAGTTACAAAGAAAATATGACTCTGAATGACAAATAAATTATAAGTCTCTGTGAATAAAGTAAGAACATTAGCAAAGAATATAATATAAATAAAACAAAAATAAAACCCAAAACAATGAAAACATAAGTGGAGATAGGAGGAGTGAATAAGGACAAAAAAATTCCCTGGCCATGGAGACATGACTCAGTGGGTAAAGATATTACCGCATAGCCTGTAGACTGAGTCTAATATAAATGGATCCCTGTAAAGGTTCAGGGAGAAAACTAACTCTACAAAGTTGTCCTCTGCTTTTTACACACATGCTCCTGCACACACACAGACATACAGAAACAGACACACACACAGGGACACTCACTCACACACATACACAATTTATTAATGAAAATAATATAACTCAGGGATAAAAGATTGAATGTGTCCAAATGATACATTGTATCCTTACTTGCTATTGATTACTTCTTTACAAACAATGTGTATTGGTGTGCCATCTGTATGTGCAGTTATAGGGATGAGTTTCAAAAAGATATTTTCATCTAAGCATGTCACATCACTTGACCACATTCACTCATATATGTCCCCTTCCCCTATTAGTGACCTTGCTTCCCTACTTTCATTTCTTTTTGTTTTTAAAATTTTTTGATATAAAATGATGTTGTGGAAGAATAAAAAAATCTAGGATCTATACATTCTGATTCCTTAATTTTGTCCCAGGAAATCATGTTGTTCTTAACACTTATATTCAGACATGTCAGTGGTATGCTGACTTATATTCTTCTCATGGGGTTGTTAATCGGATTGTGATTCTAACTTTAGATATATAAAGAACTACCATTTCTGTAGTAACTAGACTAATCTACCATTACTCCAGAAAACCATAAATGTTTCTTTATCTGCTGCATCATTAGCAGTGTTTCATGTTACTCATTTTATTAATGATATTCATTCTGACTAGACAGAGATGAAATATCAGTGTACTTTGGAGTGGCATTTAGCTGATGGCTAAAAATACAGGTAGGTCACTATGTAATCTGTTTATTGTCTAATTTTATTTCCACATTTTAGAACATTCTATTCAAACGGGTCATTTTTTGTGTATTCCCCATTAAAACTACATAGATATTGTTCCTTTGTCAGATGAACATCTACAAAGATCTTTCTCATATTCTCTAGCCTGTTTCTTCATTTAGTTAATTGTTTCATTTAAAGAGCTGAAGTTTTTCATTTTAGATAATGAAAAACATTTGGTCAATTTATAATATTACTTCTTGAGTTATTAGAGCTAATTTAAAAAATCCTGTCTTCACCTTATCCTAGCTGGACTGCCATGTCAGGCCATAGTACAAGAGGAAGGAAGATATTAGCCCTCATATGACTGATGAACTGGGGAGGGGGTTATATGTGGAATAGTCTCCTCATCCAAGGAAATAGAGAGGATGAAGATGGGGAAGAGGGCAAAAGGGTGGGACATGGTGCTGAGGAGTGAGTGGCTGCGATTAAGATGTAACTTAAAGAAAGGAAGGAAGGAAGGAATGGAAGGAAGGAGGGAAGGAAGGAAGGAAGGAAGGAAGGAAGGAAGGGAAACAGAAAGAAAGAAAGAAAGAAAGAAAGAAAGAAAGAAAGAAAGAAAGA
>CAJQZJ010000221.1:453388-474245 GCA_907164525.1 Lophiomys imhausi
AGAAAGAAAGAAAGAAAGAAAGAAAGAAAGAAAGAAAGAAAGAAAGAAAGAAAGAAGGAAAGAAAGAGAGAGAAAGGAAGAAAGAAAGAAAAGACCCTTTCTTTTGTATCTTGAAAGTAATTCTTAAGTTTTTCTCTAACATGTTCAGAGTTTTGAATTTCATATTAGGACCTCAATCCATTTTGGATTGATTTTTGTACATTACAAGAAATACAGAGATTTCACTTTCCTATATTCGAATACCTATTTTTCCAAGGACCATTTGCTAAGGAGATGATCTTTTTTAAGAATGTAGAGTTCTGCAATTTATAAAAAGTCTGGAGGCTCTAACTATGTGAATTTACTTTTGGGCACACTTTTCCACTGATGTACAGGTTTTGTGTCACTAATATCCCAGTTATGTTACTCTGGATATGAAATATTATCAACTACTTTGATACATATAGCATTATTCCTTTTCTCTTTTTTTGCTTTGGCTATTGAGGATATTTTGTGCTTCCAGCTTCCATATGAAATCTAAGATTGCTTTTCCCCTACTATGAATAATGACGTAGGGATTGCACTAATTCTTTTGGTAATAAGACTATTTCCATGACATAAATTTTACTTATCATACACATGGAAGGTATTTCCACCATCTAGTATCTTCTGCAATTTTTACTTTCCATGCTTTACAATTTTCATGCTAGAAGTATTTCATTCACCTTTATTATTTCATATAGTATTTTTGTAGCCATTGTGAAAGTATTCTTTTCCTCTCTTCCATCATGTTGACTACTGCTATAAAGAATGAGTAATCTTTTTAAAGTATGTGGGGTGTGTGTGTGTGTGTCTGTGTGTGTGTGTGTGTGTGTGTGTGTGTGTGTGTGTGTGTGCGCACATGTGTGTTTGTGTGTGTATGTGTGTCTCCCAGGGTATGCACTGGAGTTGTCAAAATTAGCAGCAAGTTCCTTGACTTTTCAAGACATCTTGCTGTTCTATGACAGATTTTTGTATGTGAATAAAGCATCATTTTTGCTGAAAATGTTTATCAGTCTATTAGAAAAAGTTGTATGTTTATTTGGTGATATATTCACACACTACAAGATGTATTTGGCTACCATAGGATAGCTTGGATAGGTCCTTACTTATCAGTTTTTTAGAGATAGGGTCTCTTTGTTGCTCATAGCTATGTATGCTAGTGTGCCTAACAGCGACCAGTTTCTCTTTTCCATATCCCATCTCCAAGTAGGAACACTGGTATTGCAAATAAGAGTGACATACTCAGTTTTGTATGGTTCTGAGGACTTGAACTTAGATTCTCATGTCTGCAGGACACTTGCTTTACTCATTGGGCCATCACCCCAGCCTTCCTTAAAGTCTTCTGAAGGATCATATCTCTTGAAAATAGAGATAATTTCCAATTTTTTTTTTTAACAAAAGCAAAAGGATCTTTAATTGGGGGTTTGAACCAAGCCAAGGCACATCACATGTTCTCCACGCAGGGAATCTGTGAATGGCCCCAAACCTGGAAAGTTTGAGGCCCTTAAGGGCTAGGAAGGGGAGGGGTACAAGCAAGCAGAATAGGTGGGGTGAGCTTTCAAGCCTTGGCATTATTACATTGGCTAAGAATATCTGACCTTTAGTCAGATTGGTCCAGGCCAAGTGGTCAAACCATAAGCAGACCAGAGGCACATCTGGTACTGTAAAATCCTGATCAGCTCATTCCTGGGAGTGGAGGGAGTACTCCTAGTCATTACCAGTCTCCTTGAGCTCAAGGTCCCTAGAGAGGGGAGCTCTGTGGTTTATGGTCTCAGACTAACATTGGTGCCTTACTTTTTATGAGTTCTGCAGTAGCTGAGGGAATGGGTAAGAGCCAGGACAGACTAGGGTCTTTGTTCTTTTAATCCCTCCTTCCAATCATGGTGTCTTGCCTATGACTCTGGATCTTATGTAGCCAAATGGTGATACTGGGATCTCATCACCTTGACCTGGATGTAACATAGGGCCTAACTAGCCTGGTGATGAGAGTAGTACATCAGTTGGCATTGTAGATATCTATTTCTCTCTTATGTCTGGGAGTTTATTTTGACCTCGCATTTCAGCCCATTAGGTGGGACAGTGGACAGCAGCACTCTTTTCTGTAACAACTTTCAGCTTACATGAGGACGTTGTAATCAGGGTTCAGAAAGGCTGACATATCAGTGAAAGGCAGGGCAATGGGGCAGTTACCAGAACCATCTGATTAGTTGACCCAGCCAAAAACAGGGGGCAATCATATTGGCTGGGTTGGTTCACATCAGCTTTCAGGAAGTCTAGGACTAATCAGTTGCCATTCCACAGGTGATCCCTGGATAGAATCTATCAGCTAGGTGACAATCTGCTGAGACAAAAAAGACTGGAAACAAAAGTTAAAATTGTCTACTAATTGGGGAAGGTAATGATCCCCATGACCAAGGAGTAATACCTTTTAGCTTTTTTTTCTGTTTTGTTAGTTCTCTGGTTAAAACAAAAGGCCAGTCACACTAAATCTACTAGAAGAAAAAGTGGGAGAAACCCTTGAACTAATTGGCACAGGTGACAACTTCCTGAACAGAACACCAACAGCTCGGGACTTGAGATCAACAATCAATAAATGGGACCTCATGAAACTGAAAAACTTCTGTAAGGCAAAAGACACTGGCATTCGAACAAAACGGCAGCCTACAGACTGGGAGAAAATCTTCACCAACCCCACATCTGACAGAGGGCTAATATCCAAAATCTACAAAGAACTCAAGAAATTAAATGCCAAGAAACCAAATAATCCAATCAAAAAAAAGGGGACAGAGCTAAATAGAGAATTAACAAAGGAGGAATCCCTAATGGCTGAGAGACACTTGAAGAAATGCTCAACATCCTTAATCATCAGAGAAATGCAACTCAAGAGGACTCCGAGATTCCATCTCATACCTGTCAGAATGGCTAAGATAAAAAACTCAAATGACAGCACAGGCTGGCGAGGGTGTGGCAAAAGGGGTACCCTACTCCTTTGCTGGTGGGAGTGCAGGCTTGTGCAACCACTATGGAGGTCAGTCTGGCGATATTTGAGAAAACTTGGAATAGCTCTGCCTCAGGACCCAGCCATACCAATTTTGTGTATACACCCAAATGCCTCTTCCCGGAATCTTAAGGAAGTTTCCTCATCTATATTTATAGCAGCCTTATTTGTAATAGCTAGAAACTGGAAACAACCCAGATGTCCCTCAACCGAAGAATGGGTTAAAAAACTGTGGTACATCTACACAATGGAATATTATTCAGCTATCAGGAACAATGAAATTATGCAATTTGCAGCCAAATGGATGGAACTAGAAAAGCTCATCCTGAGTGAGCTAACCCAGACTCAGAAGGACGCATATGGCATCTATTCACTTATAGTAGGATTTTAGCTATATAGTAGAAGGTATCGCTACTACAACTAACACACCAAAGGGAACTTGGACATAGATTTCTTATTTTTAATTTTTAATTTTTATTTATTTTTTATATATTAGCTATATATTTTCTCTTTTTTAGTCTTTTTTATCTATTGTTTGCTTATTGGTTTGTTTGTTTAGTAGTTCTCTCTCCCGGGAAACGAGACACTTTTCAATGATGGTACTGCTTCGTAGACCCCCAATGAATGAAGAGGCTCTTGGCCCTCATACGACCTCTCAACTGAGAGGAGGGACTGTTATATAAGGACACCCCACCCCAGAGAAATGGGATGGAAGTGTTAGGAGGTAAAGAAAAAAAATGAAATGTGATGTTTTGGCCTTTTACTACTAATTGTCATAAACTGTTTAGGATAATTAAGAAATGCAAACTAATGGTTATGCAAGCTGGTCATTATGTTAGGTACTATGACAGCATATTATAGTTACTTGCTAAGCTAATCAGAAATAAACCTGCTATGAGACAAGCAACATTTGCTTGCCCTAATATAAGAGATAGATAGGGCCTCTTCAAAAACCTCAGGAGATCTGCAGAATATGGCATTCAAAGATGTTTTTGTAACTTTAGATTTTTTTATATCAAGACATATCAAATCCCGACAGCACGCCTTATTCTACTCCAAGTAGAAGATGAGCATCAAAGAATCTCCAGTGGGAGATCATTGAATTAGTCGCAAGCCTATCTCTTGGTAGGAAAAGCCCCTTGCTCCAACTGTAGACAGAATGCTGTCCAAAAAGGACAAAACCTGGAAGCTGGTAAGTCGACAGCCTAGCTCTGCCAAGACAGGGTAGGTAAGTCCTTCATAACTCCTGATCTACAATCAATGTCTGTCAGAGAAATGGGGCCAAATGACTGAAGATCGATGCTGTAACATATGGAGAGAAAATGGGAACTGTCCAGGCAGCCACTGGTATGTCATTTCTTAGTTTTGGAAGCTGCAGGCCCTGTACTTCCTATAAAATCAGATATATTTATCTCTCTCAGGTCTCTGAGGTGGTTGAAGAACAGATAGCTACAGTCTCATAATTAAATTTTGAATTGTTTAGGAGTCAAGAGAGTGTTATAGATCTAAGAAGATACTTTTAAAATTGTGTTGCAAGTTAGTATGAATGTTGAGTCATATATAGAACTTTAAACTCATGGAGATGGTTAGATAGTAGAATGTTAAAGTCAAGTACCAAATACATATGGACTGGTCATTGGGAATGTACGTTAAGCCATATAACCCTCATAACTGTGGCCTAATTACCTCTGTTGTACTGTA
Source organism: Lophiomys imhausi (assembly GCA_907164525.1). Taxonomy (NCBI): domain Eukaryota; kingdom Metazoa; phylum Chordata; class Mammalia; order Rodentia; family Muridae; genus Lophiomys; species Lophiomys imhausi. Next base: position 458,109 of record CAJQZJ010000221.1, read on the forward strand.
TTGTATTTATTATTATAAGAGAAAGAGCCATTTGTTGGACTGAAAGGGGAAATTGTAGGGGGAAATAAGATATACCTTAAACTTAAAAGAAAAAAAAAGGGAAGAGGATGGGGGGTTGAGGGTGGGAGGGTGGTCCTGGAGGGGGAATAGGGTGGGGACTGCGATTGAGATGTAACTTGAAGAAATAAAAAATAAAGGAAAAAAAAAGAAGTCATAACAATAAAAACAAACAAACAAACAAAAAACATGAATGCTATACTGAATAATAGTAGAGAAGTGAACAGCCTTGCTTCTTGCAGCTTATTTTAGAGAAAACACTTTGAATAATTCATAATTCCTAGAAGAATGTATGTATGTTATATATAGCTTTTCCTTAATGTTGAGGAATCTTCTTTCTATTGCTAGTTTCTTCTGGGCTTTTATTTTGAGGAATGCTGCAATAGTAGAAGGTCTTTTCTATATCTGTTGACAAGATTGTTGTTTCTGATTTGACATATATATCCTTTGTATGCAGAATCATACTTAAATTTCTATAATGAAACTTCCTAGGAGATGGTAAATAATCTTTTGAATTTGACTCTAAAGTATTTTATTGAGAATTTCAACTCCATATTCATCATAAAGATTGATGTATAGTTTGTTTTTTCAAGCCTTTACCTGCTTTGGATATAAGGGTAACATTGCTATTCATAATGCTTTTGGTATCAGTCCTATTTCTTTTTTATTTGTAATAGTCTAAGGAGCACTGATGTTCATTTCACAGTCTAGTAGATAGATATAGGCACTGATTATATTTGAACAATGACTGTTTTTATTTGGAAACTTTATTACTGCAGTCTAATACTTTGTGTAAATCTAAAGTAATTTATTCTATTAGGTTTAAGTTTTCTGTGTTGTATGTGTTTAGAAAATCATCAATTTATTTTGTATTTTGCAATAAATGGAATATAATTTTTCAAAGAATTCCTAGTTGATACTGTGAACTTCATTGTTGTCCTTTACAGAAAACAAACAAACAAAAGAGTACTTAACAGCAAAGGAAATCGTCAGTATGTCAACTGTGTGTCTGTTGCTGCATTGTTCTAAAACTTCCTGGTCTTTAGAACTATGAATAGTGCATATTGAAATTTATGGCCTGTGTATTATATGCTACTTTTTCATGTCAGCCTTAATTACATGACACTAGGAAACTTTCTCAACATCTTCATACACCAAATCTCTTTCATTTGATTGATCCTGAGTTGATTCCTTCATAACAAGCCAGTATTTATAAATAAAGTATCTTGCCAAATTCTAGAAGCTATCCTAACAAATTACTAAACCAGAGAAGGATGACAGAACAATAAATGATTTGTAGAGAAGCCCATCAGAGTCTTGGGGAACTCTGTGAGCTTCTGGCTTCAACTGACATGGGAAATAAAATATGACACTGTATTTACAACCTGGTTTCTCAGCTAATATTGAACAGTTGGTTTCATAACTAAATTAACTTGTGCAGAATCAATTCGTTTCTACAGAGAATTGAATTGGTTGGTATTTAAAACTTACAAATTTGATTTACAGGTGTGAATATAAAAGTAATGTTTTTTTTTAGTTTCTTCTGATAGTGATTAATAACTTCATTTATTTTTATAATATCTAAATATATGTTTGATTTTAAAAGACGTTGTCTACTGAATGTGGTTTTCTAAATTGACAATTCCCTGTTTCTTTTTTTTTTTCCTTCAGTATATTTGAAAGGTTCATCTTTTCCCTAGCATAAATACTGCTGTTTGTGGTGCTGACAATGTTTCTTTTGTTGCTAATAATTCAGACTTTCCTTGTGGTGGAAATTACCCTTGAACTCCTTGTTCTTCTACCTCCATCTTTAAAGATGAGATTATACCCAAGCATCATGCCACTTGGGATATTAGTATGTTTTCTATTCTTTTTCTTTTTTTTTTTTCAATGAGAGAAATTTAATTCTTCCTTTAGTTCTAAATTGAGTAATTATTTAAGAATAGGTTTACTTGCGTACTGATTTTAGAATTTTTGTGTGTTTTCAAGTTTCCTCCCAGTGTGACTTTTGGAATCAGGTTAGATTTCCTGTTTGTTTCAGTGTTCACAGTGCTTTTTTTTTTTTTTTAACTTTTCCTAGTGAAGGTTTTCTTCCCAGCTGTATTTCTTCCAATACCCCAACCCCTATGCTTGCTGGATGCTGAGTGGTATCCCCTGCTCAAATACAGCGCTGCCTCTTTGAAGCAGTGAGTTTCCTGTAAAGTGCTTGAATCTTCTACAGCTGTGTTCTATCCTTCAGTTCAGTTTCTTTGATTTGTCTACTGGGCACTTCAAAGAGGAAACCCTGTAAATTTCATTCAGAGACCAATATCCTTCATTGGTTGATGTTCACAGCAATACATGAAAATCATTATCTAATATCGTTATTTGTAGTATATTTTTCTATTTTTTCAATTATAAAACAGAGCCAATTTATTTATGATTATTTTGCCTTGGTAACAATTGGAAATCTCTAGGAATTATCACATATATTAGATTACTATATATTTTTGATAAGCGTTCAATTATATTATATTTCTGATTCTTTAAGATTTCAAGTGATATGATGCTACTTCATAATTAGCAAAGAGATATTTAAAGTATTTGTCTTTCACTGCTCATTTTAAATCAGGCTTGATATACTCTGACTATTCAACTTTTATTTCAGGGGGATAATCTATATTTCAAATTGTCTCTTGTGTACATGTGTACATGCTTTTTACTTTTGACACACTATTGTGTATGCTTTACTTTGCTTCTCCAACAAACAATTGAGTTTTTCTCAGTGCAAGCATGGGAGAAATAATATTTCCTGGCAGAATGGCACTGTCAGAGTCCAGTTTATATGTTTTGTTTTCTATTCAGTGAGAATCATTTTTCTTGTTGCCTGATAGCTAGACTCATAAAAAATTAAATGTAAAAGGTATCATTATTATTTTGCTTAATATTTTTCTGAATGAATTTTTTTCTCAAAATATTATGCACATTCATATACAGTGTGTTACAGCCATTTAATGCTCAATATTAACATGGGTAAGTTAGATATTACAATCATTTCCATATATTTTTATATATCATTAAATATAACCATTTTTAAAAATATGTATTACTCTACACATCTGACAAGAAAATTTGGATCATATAAATGTAAGTATTTAGCAGGACAGAGAAAGTTTAGGTATCAATTGTAAGACTATGAATTAAACCATGAGGTTGATTAATTTGAATTAATGTCAACAAATAAAAACTGGGTGCAGTTAAACAATTGTCAATGTCCTCTGGACTTCCTAATAAAAGAGAGATAAAACAGAACGTAAATTCCTCTATGAGATAACTGTGGACATAGCAGATTTGAGAGAGAGAGAGAGAGAGAGAGAGAGAGAGAGAGAGAATAACCATTCTGGTGAGTTAGGTTTGATCTTTTATTAGTGTTATGAACTCTTTCATTCAACTATTCAAGACCAACTTCCAATGTTCTACTTAATTCTCACTTTTAATACAACCACACCAGCATGCTGTGGTTGTAATTATATCACATTCATAATTGTTCTATAAATTGAATAAATGCAATAGGTTCCTTTGCTCTTCTTTAGAATAATCCATCACTGGAAATTACACTTATTTTTAAAATTTTACTCAATTAAGGATATATATATATATATATATATATATATACAAATATTATGTATTCTTACTGACAATGTTTGTGCAGTGTCCTGTATTTTCTGGGTTCATATTGTTTTCAAAAATACCACTTATAGTCTTTTTTATGTTTCTGCTCACTCTGTATTATTTTGTATTTTCTGAGAATCTGTGTTCACATGTGAACAAAAAGCTCATATTTCCCTTACATAATATTAATTCATATAAAGCTTTCCGAGCCTCAGTCATTACACCTTTAAATCATGTTCTTTTATGGAAAAACGTCTTTTCCCGGTGGTATTATTCACTAAATTTCAATTTGTTGCTTGTTTTATGTAATCAAAATTTTTTATTCTTTATCAAAATTATTTTACTAAATAAAGCTATCATCTTTCATGCTGTCAAAATAAATAAACATATTTTATCTTTCTTATTAAATATTTATGCCTCATTGACTATGTATTTTTATTGTATGTTCAAACTTGTATATTCAGTCATTGAAATTTTATTCCAAACTAGACACCTCATCTCAATGTTTCAAATACTTTTAATACCAATATTTTGAACAAAATGCAATATAGTTAAAATTGTAATTAAAATCATAGTCACTAACATTTATCATAGTAAAATAACTTTCAGGGATTGAGGCATATGATTTTCTCAGAAGTTCCATAGAAAAATCACAGTGTTTTAAATTATAGCTTGTGTGATTTTGTCCAATTTTTTTTATTAACTACAGGCTTGTTTCTTTATCACTTCAGGTTACATCTTCATCACAATAACCTCTTTCCACCCCTCCCAGTTGTACCCTCCCAACCTCTAACCCCTATCCCTTCCATCCCATTCCTCCAGAGTGGAGTGTCCCTATATATCAGTCCCCCGCCCCAGTTCAGCATTCATATGAGGGCCAAGAGCCTCCTCATACACTGGGAGCCCATAAGGCAGCACCAATAGGGCAAAGTGTCTCATTGAGAGGTAAAAAAGTCTATGTTCCTGTTCCCTTTGGTACATTGGTTGTAGTAATGTTATCCTGTACTATATGGCTAAAATCCGATTATAAGTGAATAGATACCATGTGCATCCTTCTGAGTCTATTGATGGTGTAATGTTAAGAATACTAAATGTTAATTAATTGGTTCTGCTTGTTGTCTCTTACTCACATTGACTCTGATTGGTTAAATAAAATGCTGAGGCCTGAGATTGGACAAAGACAAAGAAAGGTATGACTTCCTGAGATTAGAACAGGAAGCCTGGGCTTTAGACAAAGGATTAATTTATTCTAGCCAGAAGAAGGAAGGAGTGCACACACTATGGGTTAGAAAAAAGAACCTCATTCCACATGGCCAGGAACACTGGGATAGGGTAGAGACTGGCAGTCCAAGGAGACATATGCATATATGGGTCATATTTTGGTAATAGAATTAAGAGCTAGCTTGGGAGGGCCAAGAAGTGCTCAATTCAGGCCATAGCTTGTTAAAATCCACGTGGTATCTTTGTGTACTCATTTATAATGGCTAGTTAAGGATTAACAGCCATCACTCCATTGATCATAATATAAATACTGTTAAACAATTTAATTATTTCTACAGTCTGGGTTAGCTCACTCAGGATGAGCTTCTCTAGTTCCATCCATTTGGCTGAAAATTGCATGATTTCATTGTTAATGATGGCTGAGTAGTATTCCATTGTGTAGATGTACCACAGTATTTTTATCCATTCCTTGGTTGAAGGACATGGAGGAGACCCTAATGGCTGAGAGACACTTGAAGAAATGTTCAACATCCTTAATCATCAGAGAAATGAAACTTAAGACAATTTTTGATATTCCTTCTCACACCTGTCAGAATGGCTAAGATTAAAAACTCAAATGACAGCACATGCTGGGGAGGTAGTGGAGAAAGGGGAGTATGCCTCCATTGCTGGTGGGAGTGCAAGCTTGTACAACCACTATGGATATCAGTCTGGCAATATCTTAGAAAACTTGGAATAGCTCTACCTCAAGACTCAGCCATACCGCTTCTGGGTATACATCCAAATGATTCCACATCAAATACAATGACATTTCCTCATCTATGTTCATAGCAGCCTTATTTGTAATATCTAGTAACTGGAATTAACCCAGATGTCCCTCAACTGAGGAATTTTCTTGATTTTTTAAAAATTATGCTCCTCATTCTTCACCGAAGAAATAGCATTTTATTAAATTTACTTATTTATTATTGTTCATCTGCATGTAAGCATTTCTGGAACACAGCACATATGTGGAGATCAGAGGCAAGCTATGGGAGTAGGTACTACTTTTCTACCATGTGAGCCTCAGTCATTAAACTCAGGTATTCAAATTTGACTACAGGAGCCTTTACTCACTGAGACATCGTTTGAATCAGAGATTGGCATTATAATATGGTGAATGATTTTCTAACGATTGAGTGTCAAAATGCTCAATAAAAAAAAGCAACTTTGGGAAAGGATGACTTGGAGAGTATAGTTCATGTTGGTGAGGAAGACATGGTGGCAGGAGTATGAGTCACTTGAACTGAAGTCAGGAACCTAGGAGAGATGAATGCTGAAGTATAATTCAACTCTCCTTCTTGTTTTAATTCAATGTGGAATCAACATCATGTATATAGTACTGGCTATATGCTGAGTGTTGTGTTTACCCTGGTCTCTTAAATTTTCCTAGAGAAAACTTATTAAACACATTTATGGATGTTCTTGTTTTGTTTCATGACAAATCTAAGTACATCAATTTCATAATCTAGAAATATATCTAGATATATATTTACATATCTATGTGAATCTATTCTTCTGCTGTGTCCATATTGATACACTTTTTTTCTGATTATCAATCTTCATTCTGAAGTATAGCATTAACAGTTACTGCCACCAAATAAAAAGCCTCAAACTCATTGGCACAGGTGAAAATTTGAACACCAAAAGCTCAGGCTTCAAGGACAACAATCGTTAATTGGAACCTCATGAAACTGAAAAGCTTCTGTAAAGCAAAGGACACTGTCATTAGAACAAAACAGCAGCCTACAGATTGGGAAAAGATTTTCACCAACCCCACATCCAACAAAGGGCTAATATCCAAATTTCAAAGGAACTCAAGCAATTAAACACCAAGAAATGAAATAATCCAATCAAAAAATGGGGAACACAGCTAAACCAAGAATTCACAAAAGAAGAATCTCTAATGGCAGAGAAAAACTTGAAGAAATGCTAAACCTCCTTAATCATCAGAGAACTGCAACTCAAGAGGACTCTGAAATTCCATCTCACACCTGTTAGAATGGTTAAATTCAAAAATTGAGATGATAGTAAATGCTGTTAGGTTGTGGAGAGAGAGGAACACTCATCCATTGCTGTTTGGAGTGCAAACTTGGACAACTACTATGGAAAGCAGTCTGATGATATATTAGAAAACTTGGAATAGCTCTGTCTTAAGACCCAGCCATAATGCTCCTGGGCATGTATCCAAAAGATTCCTCACTGAAGCACAAAGACATCTCCTCAACTATGTTCATAGCAGCTTTATTTGTAATAGCTAGAAACTGGAAAAAATCCAGATGCCTCTCAACTGAAGAATGGATAAGAAATGATGGAACATTTACACAATGGAATACTACTTAGCCATCAGAAACAGGGAAATCATTCAATTTGCAGCCAAATGGATTAAATTAGAAAAGCCCACTCAGAATGAGCTTCTCTACTAAAAGCAATATACAGATTCAATGCAATTCCTATCAAAATACCAACACAATTCTTTTTTGACCTGGAAAAAGCTACTCTTAATTTCCTATGAAACAAAAAAACCCAGAATAGCTAAATCAATCCTGTACAATAAAAAAACATCTGGGGTATCACCATCCCAGATTTCAAGCTGTACTACAGAGCAATAGTAATAAAAACAGCATGGTACTGGTATAGAAACAGACTAGTGGATCAATGGAATCAAGTTGAAGACCCAGAAATTAACCCACACACATACGGCCACCTAATTTTTGACAAAGAAGCCAAAAACACACAATGGAAGAAGGACAGCATCTTCAATAAATGGTGCTGGTCCAACTGGATGTCCACTTGTAAAAGAATGAAATTAGACCCATACTTATCACCTTGTACAACACTAAGTCCAAGTGGATCAAAGACCTTAACATAAGGCAGGTCACACTAAATCTACTAGAAGAAAAAGTGGGGAAAACCCTCGAACTCATTGGCACAGGTGACAACTTCCTGAACAGAACACCAACAGCTCAGGACCTGAGATCAACAATCAATAAATGGGACCTCATGAAACTGAAAAGCTTCTTTCTGTAAGGCAAAAGACACTGGCATTCGAACAAAATGGCTGCCTACAGATTGGGAAAAAAAATCTTCACCAACCCCACATCTGACAGAGGGCTAATCTCCAAAATCTACAAAGAACTCAAGAAATTAAATGCCAAGAAACCAAATAATCCAATCAAAAAATGGGGAACAGAGCTAAACAGAGAATTCACAAAGGAGGAATCCCTAATGGCTGAGAGACACTTAAAGAAATGCTCAGCATCCTTAATCATCAGAGAAATGCAACTCAAGAGGACTCTGAGATTCTATCTCACACCTGTCAGAATGACTAAGATCAAAAGCTCAAATGACAGCACATGCTGGCGAGGGTGTGGAGAAAGGGGACCCCTCTTCCATTGCTGGTGGGAGTGCAGGCTTGTGCAACCACTATGGAGGTCAGTCTGGCAATATCTTAGAAAATTTGGAATAGCTCTGCCTCGGGAGCCAGCCATACCACTTCTGGGTATACATCCAAATGACTCCTCACGTAATCACAAGGAAGTTGCCTCATCTATGTTCATAGCAGCCTTATTTTTAATAGCTAGAAACTTGAAAGAACCCAGATATCCCTCAACTGAAGAATGGATTAAAAATCTGTGGTACATCTAAACAATGGAATACTACTCTGCTATCAGAAACAATGAAATTATGCAATTTGCAGCCAAATGGATGGAACTGTTCTATTTGTTTATTTGTTTTAAGATTCAGTTGACTCAAGGGCCTATGCAGTCTTGCTGTATACACCAACCCCAATTATCATAGTAATTCATTCAGAAGCAAAATTCCTTAGCTTTCACAGGGTTTAGAATAGTTACTTTGTGTATGATTCAGAGAGAATAACATAAAATAACAAAACAGAAATATACTCAACTTGATGCATGACTTTTGGCAACATGGACAGAGACAGGGCTATGAAGTAACAAGAGACAATGTTAGAAATATAGAGAATTTAAAATCTTTGCTGAAGTGGTCACCAAGAATCTACTTAGCTCAACCCTCATTCGACTATATGTGCTGGTGTGCTGGTGAGGGATGGTACAGGGAGTGAGGCTCCTGCTTTCTGAGGAAAAAGAGAGTGAGTATAAGGAGAAGGTGGAAGTGTGTACCTAGAGGAGGGGTGGAGGGAGGGGGTTAAGATTGAGATATAAAGAGAAGAAATAAATAGACATATATATATATATATATATATAAAGAAATTTAAAGATATAAGTATATTTTCCTTGATGATCAAAAGATGTGTGAAGAAACGTATTATACAATCATTATCACCTCTTGAAATTATCGATTTTCCCTCAATCTCATTTTGAACAACTTTATGAACATGGAAAAAAATCAGTCTAATTGCAAAGCAGCCAAGTACAGTCTTTAAACACATAAAAAAAATCTACTTTCACTACACTGAGATTCTTCCATAGCAAAATGAGAAACTGTGACTTAGTTAAATATCTACAGCAATGAAAGTATTGAGAGATGCCAACATTTTTTTTGTCAAAATGTCAAATTTTACATCTTTCAACCCATTTCTTGATAATCTTAAAAAGGCTAAAAATTAAAATTAAAATGGGTGAGAAGATATATTCCTCAAAGTTGCTTATACCACCTAGATACCACCACCTCATCAGTATCTTCAGGATTCTTTGTTACATTTGAAGAAAAGCAATACTACAATAGGAATCCTAGATTTTAAAACAGTCCATCAAAATTTCATTACTTTCCTCCACTTGCCTTTATATTAATCTAAAATTACATCTAACTTGAAATCCAATATTGTTACAGAAAATAAAGTTAATCACTTGCTATTCATTCCTCCACCAATAAATTACAGAGCAATGGACTGAATTGACAGAAGTGAGATGTATGTTAGATAAAAATAAAGGTTTCTAACTGAGGAGGTATCCATTGCTACAGGAGAGATAAACACCGTGGTGCCATTAAAAGTTTAGGAATTGCTTACCTGGAAATCAATCAGAAATGATATATATCATATCTAATGTTTGAGGGTAACTAAATCCTGCAAGGAAGTCAGAGGCATTATGACAACTTCAATGAAATGATGGATTTATAATTTCGGTATACTAAATTGTAAACTAATTTACCTGTTTATGATAGACTTTCACTACTTTTCTCAAGCTAGCTGCCACATCTTAAGATAGTCTTCACCCATAACACTTCTATAATTCATTAGAGTTGGGTAATTATTTAGATAATTTTAAAATGTATTAATATTTTAAATAAGAAACTCCATAACCCTGAATGAAGATCATACATTTTCCAAGATAGTTTTGGAATTTTTTCTATTAAAATGAATGTTAAAAAAATTATGTATCAGGTACGCAATACAATTCTACATGATTTAGACAAATTTAATACCACACTTAACAAATCCACATTTTTCTGCCCATCCTACATTTAAGGTATCTTCTTTATGCTTAGTCATATATAATACCATACATTTTAAATTTTTCACTAATTAACATTTCATGTATATTTACATGCAATATTTTAAGATATATGTGTTTGCAATTTTAGTTTTGATCCATGTAAATTTTGTTTATGACAAAAAATTCTTAAATGTACAACATGCATGTTCACAAATCATACCTGTGCCAATTGGTATTAGAGCCACTGTAGTGAAGTAAGCATATTTTAGAGAATTTAATATCATAACCCCACTGAGTATGTATCCAAAACTTGTTGTGTGGGTTTAATGGATAAAGTTGTTTAAAAATATAAGAGCTTAAATTTCTCTTTTCAGAGTTCTTTGAGGAATTGTACATATTGAGTCAGTAAAGGTTAATGTGGTTATTCATTAATTTAAGAATTTTTTGGATCCTAATAAACATTATTAAGTAAATTAAAATTATACAGAGCGATAGGACAATTAGGAAAACACTCCATGAGATACTAACAAATAATGGGAGAAGGAATATGAAGCTTCAGCCACCCATCATTGGGGAAACATTGATGTGCCTAAGAAAAATCATAAAATGTGTTGACATTATCAGTTCAACATAAGCAATGTGCAGGTGAAGCTGAATGTTGGCCTTATGTTTGAGGACGTTACAGCTCTATAATGTGGGCATTGATAACTGTGAATCTTTTCATAGTTTCCTAAAGAGCGTTAACTTAAATATATACATTTTCATAAGGGCTTACATATCTGCCATTTAAGGTTGATCTTAATGTAGTTCATAAAATCAGTTCTTTACCTCAAGTGATTCATGTGTGCATGGTATAAATTTGTGCTGTGTAACTTTGAAATTGATTAAATTTGTCTCACCTCTGTGAATTTTTTATGCCAATGTCTGAGATAAATTCTATAACTTTTAATTTTCTATTAAAAATGGATAACATATAATCAAAAGTGTTTAGAAATTATAAAAACTAAGTATCACAATGGTTAAATGGATACTGTATAAATAGCTGTCAAATATGCTTCACTAAATGAGTTTTGTAACATTTGATTCACTCATTTTCCATGTTCCTCTGCTCCTATTCCAACCTTAGAATTTGTCATGTCTAAAGGTTAATAGAATAAATTATTAGAGAATGATTTCTCATATCTATTTGTCAAAATTACAAGAGGATGATTCATAGCCTGTAACAAAAATAGTTTCTGCTTGGCTTAAAATAATGTTTAAATAAAATCTATTCTTATTACTTTTCTACATTGTATATTACTATCACCATTCAGCTGTAATTTCTTTATGTCACCACAAAAATTGTAGAACACAAATTTTAAATAACCAATAGAAAGATATACACTGGCCTAAAATGGGATATAAATACGTAAATTTATTCACCATGGAATATAGGCTATCTACTCTATAAAGTTTACCTAGAATTGGCACTTTCCAATACCTTCTTTTACTTATTTTGGGCATCTTTTCATACTTACAAATTTATCTAAAATTTTTCAGATGATTAAATCAAGGCAGAAATAAGTTACTTTTTTTTTTTACATGAACAATCTCATCAGGCCATTGATATACAATGAAAAACATAGCCTGCTGAAGTGAATCTAGTGGTGTTGTATTAAGGACTTACCAACTTAAAATTCTTAAAGTTTGTTAGCAATAAATACAATATTGATAACAACTAAAAAACACCACATTCAAACATCAATGCTAGTGATATGATTTATAATTTGGATATTGAATTAAAAACCACTAAAATATTATTCTTTTTTTAAGTCTATTGAGACATAGTTTTCTGTGTAGCACTGGTTGTCCTAGGAGTTACTCTGTAGACCAGCCTGGCCTCAAACTCGGAGATCTACCTACTTCTGCCTCCCGAGTTTTGGTATTAAAGGTGTGTCCCATCATCATCTAGCTCTAAAATATAGTTTTTAAACTAAAGATATGCAATTTGGATTAATATGTAGAATACATTGTTGTTTCTTTTTTAATGTTTATTTATTACTTCAGGTTATATCTCCATCACAGTACCCTCTTTCCATCCCTCCCAGTCCCGCCCTCCCACCCTCTACCCTCTATCCCTTCCATCCCACTCCTCCTACGGAATGGAGTGTCCCTACATATCAGTCCCCCATCCCAGTTCAGCAGTCATATGAAGGCCAAGAGCCTCCTCATACACTGGGGGCCTATAAGGCAGTACCACTAGGGCAAAGTGTCTCATTGACAGATAACAAATCTATGTTCCTGTTCCCTTTGGTGCATTGGTTTGTAGTATAGTTATCCTGTACTCTGTGGTTAAAATCCAATTATAAGTAAATAGACGCCATGTGAATCTTTCTGAGTCTGGGTTAGCTCACTCAGGATGAGCTTCTCTAGTTCCATTCATTTGGCTGCAAATTGCATGATTTTGTTGTTTCTGATGGCTGAGTAGTATTCCATTGTATAGAAGTACCACAGTTTTTTAATCCATTCTTCAGTTGAGGGACATCTGGGTTGTTTCCAGTTTCTAGCTATTACAAATAAAGCTCCTATGAACATAAATGAGGAAACATCCTTGTGATTTGGTGAGGAATCATTTGGATGCAGGCCCAGAAGTGGTATGGCTGGCTCTTGAGGTAGAGCTATTCCAAGTTTTCTAAGATATTGCTAGACTGATTATCATAGTGGTTGTACAAGCTTGAACTCCCACCAAAGATGGAGGAGTGTTCCCATTTCTCCACAACCTCACCAGCATGTGCTGTCATTTGAGTTTTGATATTAGCCATTCTGACCAGTATGAGATGGAATCTCAGAGTCGACTTGAGTTTCACTTCTCTGATGATTAAGGATGCTGAGCATTTCTTCAAGTGTCTCTCAGCCATTAGGGATTCCTCCTTTGTGAATTTTCTGTTTAGCTCTGTTCTCCAGTTTTTGATTGGATTATTTGGCTTCTTGGCATTTAATTTCTTGAGTTCTTTGTAAATTTTGGATACTAGCCCTCTGTGAGATGTGGGGTTGGTAAGTTATTTCTTCATATTATTGTTACACTGAGAAATCTAAAGAGGAGTTGGAAAACATAAACAAAGATTGTTCAATACTTTCTTGGTTATTTTGAGGTGCATTTTATAATAACTGTCATGCTCCAGTGTCAAAACTTTAGCCTACCTAACTAAATGCATTATTCTAGACAAAGAAAAACATACATTATTCAGCAATAATTATAACTCACAGCTTCCACTGTATCCATCAAGAAAAAATTAATAGTCTGAAAGACATAAATTAGTAGAATGGCATAAATGTTACTAATAGATCATTGTAATAAACTTGTCATTTCTCAGTAAAACTAGGTAAAACAATTTTGTAATCCCACCACTAAGGTAATTCTTCAAAAATACCCTTGAGAGAAACTAATATCAAAATAAATAAGAAGAATAAAAAAATTATGCTTTGAATAATCACAATATTACTTGGTTTTCTTACCCAATAGTTAGACATATCATTAAAGTACAGTTAGATGAATATCTTGGGTTGACATGGAAAATAAACCAAAGGAACACCTGAAACTCCATCAGCAAGTCCACATGTAAATTGCATATAAAAAACTCATGGTAATTTCAAAAAATAGGTACTGAAACAATAGGTTTTATGTTTAAATTTTATTTCTTCAAGCAGACAAACTAATGCATACAAGAAGTTTAAATGATTAAGTTAGAGCAATTAGAAAAAAAACATAAACTGATTGATGTAAAATAAGTAAGTTTTTTTTATAATCTTTAATAATGGAATTTTAAAAGTAATTTATATATGAGAATACATTATAAACACCCCAGGAAAATATGAGATAGGTGAAAACAGCCACTCACTGAAAGTATATTTGAGTTCATATCCAACAAATATTAGTGGTTACAACAGAGGTTTTTTAAACAAGAATCAAAATGTCACAGTATATCAGGAATATTTGAAAGGGTTAAAAGCTTACTATCAATGCAAGATAATACACAACTGAAAATGAACATAGTAAGACATTCAGCTTCACCGGAAATAAGATAGTTAACATTATGATGGTGTTATCATTTAAAATAGGCCAGTCAGAATGTTAGCAAGGACACAGACTCAAAACAAGAATAATATACTATTGGAGGGAGTTTTGAATTAGACTTGCCTGATATAATTTCATCAAATTTAGCACATGTTATTAAGCAAATGCTCCAACTCAGTTTCATACAAAGTTGAAAGGCTGCAGAAGAAAATCAATAACAAACGCAAAACCATAATCATACCAATTGTTATTGTTATTTTATTTTTGTTAGTTGAGACAATAAATGAGTTGAGATACAAAGTAAACTGGAGAGAATTCCAGTTTATAATAGACATAATAGATAGCAGATTATAATTAATAAAATATTGGTATCAGAAAAGAACAATACATAAAAAGCTTCTTTACATAAATGTTGATAGAAATTCTGTTATTGATGTAGCAAAATACAAAAGTAGATCTTAAAATATTTTATGAGGAAGAAAAGTAATTGTTATATTTCCTTACAGTTTCATGTATTAATTTTCTTACTATAAAATATTTTTCATAAAATAATGACCATTTACACAATTATTCCTGTAGGACACACAAATACATTTGTGCACACACATGTACCATTTAAATTTTTTGATGGACTTTTTTTGTTATAATAAACGTATTACTTTCTTTCAGTTTTGCAATTGCTTATTCTCTCTGTGTAGCATTAAAAATAAACTGTAGTTTTGAGTGCAGTTAAGAAACTGATTGCATTCATTTTGCAATTTTGTGTTCTGTTTATGACTTTGAGAGATGGCTCAAGGGTTAAGAGCACTGATTGTTCTTCCAGAGGACCTGGATTCAATTTCCATCACCCACACTCTGGCTTACAGCTACCCATAACTCTGCATCCAAGTGAGTTGACATCATTTCTCTGTCTCTTTTTTCCAAAGAAGAACTTTAATTTTATGTCTTTTGCTTGAAATACATTTTGATATACACTTTAATACATTTGGACACATTTTCTTTATTAACTTATTATTTTTGTCCAATATACTAAATTTATCCTTTCATAATATTTCCTATTTAATTTGTAACATATTTCTGCTCATCTGTGAAAAATACAACTTTTGTGGGTACTTGAAGGTCTGAAGATTGTTAAATGTACTTCGTTTTATTTTTATTAATTGAGTGAGACTTCAGGTACCAGGGTGGTGAAACATAAATTTTCAAGGCTATTCAAAGAATTCAGTATTTGGAAATAATATGGATTTGTTGCCTCCTTGTTTATACGCTTGATTATTTAGCACCAATTTGAGAAAGGTCTCATCTGTGCTCTATCTTGGGCTAGAGATCATTATAAAGGCAATGTTTACCCCAAAATCACAACTATGCCCTCTCATCCCCAATCAGCTTTCCAAATATAGTTTTAAGGCAACATACCTGAATTGGATGTCTTCTGTACTGATGATTAACAAATGGATTCAATTTATATGTAGTTCATATAATATTAACATCAGATCATACATTAATTCTCTGATGCATTAAATACACCTTGAGCATCGAAAACAATTAAATCTTTCCTTAGTAATCATTGTATATCACAACTTGCATTTAAAAATTCTGCATCTTCACCTGATCCAAATCTAGACAATTCCACTCACACTGTACGTGAAACCGAACTTTTAAATTATTATTTATTTAACTCTTATTTATTTACTA
>CAJQZJ010000221.1:481254-512490 GCA_907164525.1 Lophiomys imhausi
ACACACACACACACACACACACACACACACACACACACACACACACACACACCACACATGATCATCTCGCTAAATGCTGAAAAAGCATTTGACAAAATCCAACACCCCTTCATGCTAAAAGTCCTAGAGAGAATGGGCATACAAGGACCATACCTAGAAATAATAAAGGCAAAATTCAGCAAGCCAGTCACCAGCATCAATTTAAATGGAAAGAAACTTAAAACATTTCCTCCAAACTCAGGGATAAGGCAAGGGTGCCCACTGTCTCCATATCTCTTCAACATAGTTCTGGAACTTCTTGCTAGAGCAATAAGACAACTCAAAGGGATCAACAAGGTACAAATTGGAAATGAAGAAGTCAAATTATCTCTCTTTGCAGATGATATGACAGTATACATAAGCAACCCCCAAAATTCCACCAGAGAACCCTTACAGTTGATAAACATCTTTAGCAAGATGGCTGGATACAAAATTAATTCAAAAAAATTATAAGGCCTTCTTCATACAAAAGAAAAATGGGCTGAGAAAGAATTTAAGGAAACAACAGCCTTCACAATAGCCACAAACAATATAAAATATCTCAGGGTAACTCTAACCAAGCAAGTGAAATACCTGTATGACAAGAACTTCAAGTCCTTGAGGAATGAAATCGAAGAGGATATTGCAGAAATTTTAATGAGAACATTAACAATCTCAAATCTTTAAAAAATTATTTCATTTCATTATAAAAAACAATAATTACATTTTCCTTGCCCACATTTGCAATGTTAGAAAGGAGGACAACACATTCTGAATATTCTGAGAATAAAGTAATAAATAGATAATAGATATATAGGTAAGGTGAATGCTGCTGAAAGATGAAGTTGCTTTTTCTTTCATGTATAAAATTAGTAATAATAATAATAATAATAATAATAATAATAACAATAAAGAAATGGCAAATATTTCACAACCTCAGAAAATTACTCTGTTTTGGTTGGACTGAAAAAGTAAGATTCATATATTAATGAACACATTTATATTAGTATATGAAATATATGCTTTCAGCCAAATATATAAGGATGTTGAGTGAAAAAGATTGTATATTAATATTAAGACTGAAAAAGAAAAAGTTTGGTCCTCTTTTCTTGGGGATCATACACTCACATAATTCTATGTCTGTGGTTAGAAAATCAACACTTAAAAAAATAAAATAAAACTTTTGAAAGGTTTGAGATTATGGACTCATTTTAATGTTCTACAATGTCCTCCATGCACTTTAATTAAATCTACTTGCCAACTACTTTCCTCCTAACACCTCCCTCTTTTAAAATGTTCTAAGAACACTTAGTATTTTCAGTCTCTACAGAAGTATAGTGCCATATGCTGAAGCTCTTACAATCTTTCTAATCCCTCTTTTCACCTCTAGTTTTAAATTTTTCTCAGTCACCTCTTTCATGGTGGTTTCTGAGTGTTGGCAGATAGAGTTGTGATATAGATGCCTAAGGTTTTTATATTCCATTGACACTTATTTTCTGAATTTTGACAGATTTTGAGTCTATGTATAAATCTCCATCTATTGCAATAAGTATTTTTGGTGAGAGATGAGATATACATTAATCTATTGATATGAAAAAAGTAATTAGAAGGCAGCTGAACATAATGCACATCTGGAAGAAGTAAGTGCGAGACTATGGCCTACCAAATCATCAGTTATTGGAACTGTTTACAACACTAGGTTGAATTCTGACTTGTGCAATGGATCCTAAATTAAACTAGAAAGTGATTGTTTACATTCATAACATTTGTGGCAAATTTTCAGCCTTGGCATGTCTTGCCAGATCACTCTTTATTAGAGCACCCAGGTTTCACAATTAAGATTTTTTATTACTTCTCATTTCACTACCCTGCATAGCCATTTGCAGCAATGTGAAAACTTACCAGTAGAGACAAAGCTCCTAGGTCAGAACCAGCTTGATTTCTCAATGTTCTATGAGTTAAGTATGTAATGTCTTCAGGGATGATATTTAACTATCAACTTTTGGAGGAAAGCCCAATGGTAGTAGCCTATAATGCTTTGTAGTTGGTGGTCTACAGGATGTAACCAAGTAACAACTCCATAAAAGTTGTCCCTCATTTGGGACAGGGCTTATCTGATAGAAGCATTGTTTCCCTTTCATAGGATAACTCTTTTTATATTAAATATGTTTTTTTTTCTAGGAAACTTCTGAAACAGAAAGTTTCTATATGGTGTTTTCAAAAGTAATTAATGTTACTTATCCATTCTCATACATACCCTCTTCCCTTCCTTATCCCCTTAACTCTTCTTACACCTTATTTTCCTTAGCTCTTTTATACTACCTCTGCTATATACCACTTCTTAAAATCTCCTCACCATGACCCTTTTGTGTTCTTCCTTCTGTGAGTACTCAAATTTCAACACACATACCTAAAGACTCAAAACCAAATCTTCATGTGACACAGAACACAGAACGTGTGGAGTGTTTTTGTGTGTTGGAGAGATAAGTTACTTCACTCTGAATGATGATTTTCACATTCATCCCTTTATCTGAAAATTTCATAAATTGTTCTTTCTATTCATTGTTCTATAAAAATGAGAATTCTTTGTCTATAGTTCTAAACTTTAGGGTGTATCAATATCTAAATGTATTCATATACATTTTAACTAAATAATGCATATTCAAATGTATGTCCATGTATAAAATCATTGCATGTAAAATTCATTTAGATAAACACAAATCAATCAACAGATATATATTTAATTTTTCATGTGCATTTCTAGATGTTTTTTAAAGTAAGAAGGAATAAAATGGTGAAAACATACCCATTGGTACATGATAGACACTACATGGAATAAGTAAGTACATTTCAGAGAAAACTGAACATTCCCACACATATTAAGGAAAGTCCAAAGTAAACTGAATTTTAATGTGAGAGATATTTTAATTTAAGTAAGAATGGAAAATATTCATTGAGAAAATTATAATGGAAGAATTTTTGTGAAATATATAGCAAGAAATGAAGCTATACATCGATTAAAAAAATCATCAGCAATAATCTCATGTTTGGAGTTTTTCAGTAAGCATGTTAAACTGCCAGCTGCAAGGAAGATATGAATATACATTTGGGGAAAGTATGTACTCTGTCCATGATAATCCTCATTAGATTACAGATTAAGGCTTTAGATACAATTTCTATAAGAACAAACATGAATGCATTACTTTACAAGTGATCACATCTCCTTTAATCTATCTGAATAGAAAAAATTAATTTAAATAAGTAATCACAAATAGGTAATCAAATTTCTCAGTTACTGAATTTATTACTATGAACACAATAGATATTCCTTCTTGGAAGAAACTTTCTCATTGCCCTACTTAATTTTAACCATTTTATTCTCTAGTAAACTTCCAATATAATAACAAATAAACTAAATAATAAAAATAAGCAAATACTGCAGTGCTAAATAAACTTACTACCCAAACAGAAAACACTTAATCAAATCCAGGTCTCAGAACTCAAATTCAAGTCTCAGAACTCAACATAAACAAATTTCAATACCAGAAACTCTGTGTAAATATCTACAGAAGCCATATGTCTAAGCATTCTAGAAATTGTATCTTAATCTCTAAGGCAATTAATTGTTACTGATTAATTTAGGATTAATCAAGTAATTTGGTCTAAGAAGCATAAAGCTCAGTAGTATGTGGATTTTATGCTACATCTAAACTGTGAAGCTAGACAAAAACATTGCATAAAGTTTCTAGAAGATGAACTAGTATACAGCCCATGTGAAATAAATTACTGCATATGTGAATAAACAATTTGGGTAACAGTCAAGTTTATCCAAGTCCAGAAGGTTCAAGTGGCTACTGTCCTTTGTTTTTATGAGAACTTGTTAACACTGATTTACCATTCTTATCTACATACACAAACTAGCAACTTGTGACAATAAGCATTTAAGGTTTTAAATTATTTTCCACTAGACAATAAATATACTCTAAAGCATATGTGAAATGAGGATTGCAGAAGGTTTTTAATAATGATATGTTCTTTTTGTAGTTTCCTACGTAACTAATGGACAGCTTTCCCCTCCCTCCTTCCCTTCCATCTTTGCTGATTTTATTCATCGTTCTCCTTATACGGAATATGATCCTCATAACAGGTCTTCCTAAGTTTCATAACATATTAAAATGTAGTTGACGGAGTCCATAAAGGATATATAGTTTTCTACATTTGCAAATTAATGTAAATGCTAGGGATGCTCTGAGATGATGGAAGGTAGTCTGAGTGCATGGCTATTCTACCACTCAGTTGCTACAGAAGTCAATGTGGTAAGAATTTATTTTGGACATTAATTAATTTTTTATTTTATTAATAACACCATTCATCATTTATTATAATGAATGCTTTATTATTTAATAAAGTAATAACAATTATTACTAATTAACAATTTATGTTAATCTAGACTCATCTGTTATATAAGATTTGTAATATAATTTTTCAAAATTAATTACTTTCTTGTATTCGATTTAGTCTGTGATTGTCTAAAGCATTTTCTACAGAAAACAACAGTAGCCTTTCCAGAAAACATTATTTAATCTGAAGTGAGTGTTTCTCTAAAAACTTGTGTATGTTTACATAGATTCAAATCCCTTCTTTTCCTCTTTCTCTTTTCTGTCTCTCCCCCCTGAAGGCATTAGATATATTTTAATTTGATCTTAAATAAATAAAAAAGTTAATTAAATACATAAAATCATCTTATAAAAAGGATATTTTAGCTAGAGACATCTTTTATAAGAAGATTGTGAAATACACACATATCAAAAATATCGTTTCATTCTCAGCCCAGTTTTTTGTTGTATAAAGAAGGGCTTCTGATTTTTTTTTTTGAGCTAATTTTGTATCCAGACACCTTGCTGAAGGTGTTTATCAGCTGTAAGAGTTCTCTGGTGGAATTTTTGGGGTCACTTATGTATACTCTCATATCATCTGCAAATAGGGATAGTTTGACTTCTTTGTTTCTAATTCATATCCTTTTGATCTCCTTTAGTTTTCTTATTGCTCTAGCAAGAACTTCAAGTACTAGATTGAATAGAAATGGCGAAAGTGGACATCCTTGTCTTGTCCCTGAGTTTAGAGGAAATGCGTCAAGTTTCTCTCCATTTAATTTGATGTTGGCTACTGGCTTGCTGTATACTGCCTTTATTATTTCTAGGTATGGTCCTTTTATGCATGTTCTCTCCAGGACTTTTAGCATGAAGGGGTGCCAGATTTTGTCAAATGTTTTTAGGCATCTAGCTAGATGATAATGTGTTTTTTTTTCAACTTTTTTATATGGTGAATTAAGGTTGATGGATTTTCATATATATGGAAACATCCCTGCATTCCTGGGATGAAAACTACTTTATCATGGTGTATGATATTTTCAATGTGTTCTTGTATTTGTTTTGTCAGTATTTTATTAAATATTTTTGCATCTATGTTCATGAGAGAGACTGGTCTGAAGTTATCTTTCTTTGTCGGGTCTTTGTGTGGTTTGAGAATCAGGGTGACTGTGGCCTCATAGAATGAGTTTGGCAGTGTTCCTTCTGATTCTATTTGGTGAAAGAGCTCGAAGAGTATTGGTATTAGCTCTTCTTTGAAGGTCTGGTAGAATTCTGTGCTGAAACCATCTGGCCCTGGGCTTTTTCTGGTTGGGAGATTTTTAATAAATGTTTCTATTTCCTTAGGGGCAATAGGGCTGTTTAATCTGTTAAACTGATCTTGATTTAACTTCTGGAGGTGAACTCTATCAAGAAGATTGTCCATTTTCCTTAGGTTTTCAAACTTGGTGGAGTACAGATTTTTAAAGTAGGACCTAAAGATTCTCTGGATTTCTTCAATGTCTGTTGTTATTTCTCCTTTTTCATTTCTGATTTTGTTGATTAGGGTTTTTTCCCTCTGCCTTTTAGTTAATTTGGCTAAGGGTTTGTCTATTTTATTAATTTTTTCAAAGAACCAATTCTTGGTTTCATTGATTCTTTGTGTCATTCTTTTTGTTTCTAAATTGTTGATTTCAGCCATTATTTTTACAACAAATAAATGGGCTGAGAAAGAACTAGGAAAACAGCACCCTTCACAATAGCTACAAACAATATTAAAAAAAAAAACCTGGGGGTAACTCTAACCAAGCAAGTGAAAGACCTGTACAACAAGAACTTCAAGTCCTTGAAGAAAGAAATTGAAGAGGCCATCAGAAGATGGAAAGATCTCCCCATGCTCATGGATAGGTAGGATCAACATAATAAAAATGGTCATCCTACCAAAATCAATATACAGACTCAATGCAATTCCTATCAAAATACCACCACAACTCTTTATAGACCTGGAAAAGGAATTCTCAATTTCATATGGAATAACAAAAAAACCAGAATAGCTAAATCAATATTGTACAATAAAAAAACAACAACAACAAAAAAATCTGGAGGCATCACCATCCCAGATTTCAAGCTGTACTACAAAGCAATAGTAATAAAAACAGCATGATACTGGTATAGAAACAGACAAGTTTATCCATGGAATCGAATTGAAGACCCAGAAATGAACCCACACACCTATAGTCACCTAAGTTTTGACAAAGAAGTCAAAACCAAACAATGGAAAAAGAACAGCATCTTCAACAAATGGTGCTGGTCCAACTGGATAGCAACATGTAAAAGAATGAAATTAGACCTTTACTTATCACCTTGTACAAAACTTAATTCCAAGTGGATCAAAGACCTTAACATAAGGCTGGACACATTAAATCTACTAAAAGAGAAAGTGGGACAAAATCTCAAATTCATCAGTACAGGTTACAACTTCCTGAACAGAACACCAACAATGCAGGATCTAAGACCAACCATCAATAATTGGGACCGCATGAAAATGAAAAGCTTCTGTAAGGCAAAAGACACTGGCATTTGAACAAACCCACATCTGACAGAGGGCTAATATCCAAAATCTACAAAGAACTCAAAAAATTAAATGCCAAGAAACGAAATAATCCAATCAAAAAATGGGAAACAGCTAAACAGAGAATTCACAAAGGAGGAATCCCTAATGGCTGAGAGACACTTGAAGACATGCTCTGCATCCTTAATCATCAGAGAAATGCAACTCAAGAGAACTCTGAGAATCCATCTCACACCTGTCAGAATGGCAAAGATCAAAAACTCAAATGACAGCACATGCTGGCAAGGGTGTGGAGAAAGAGGAACACTCCTCCATTTCTGGTGGGAGTGCAGGCTTGTGAAACCACTGTGGAGGTCAGTCTGTGGATATCTTAGAAAACTTGGAATAGCTCTGCCCCAGGATCCAGCCATACCACTTCCGGGTGTACATCCAAATGACTCCTCACCAAATCACAAGGAAGTTTCCTCATCTATGTCATAGCAGCCTTATTTGTAATGGCTAGAAACTGGAAACAACCCAGATGTCCCTCAACTGAAGAACATATTAAAAAACTGTGGTACATATACACAATAGAACACAACTCAGCTATTAGAAACAAGAAATCATGCAATTTTCTGCCAAATGGATGGAACAAGAGAAGCTCATACTGAGTGAACTAACCCAGACTCAGAAGGATGCACATGGCTTCTATTTACTTATAGCTGGATATTAGCCATATAGTACAGGATAACTATACTACAAACAATGTACCAAAGGGAACAGGAACATAGACTTTGTTACCTGTCAATGAGACACTTTGTCCTTGTGGTGCTTCCTTGTAGGCCCCCAGTGTACGAGGAGGCTCTTTGCCCTCATATGACTGTAAATGAGGTGGGGGACCGGTTTGTGGGCACAATCTTCTCCAGAGGAATGTGATGGAAGGGACAGGGGGTAGAGTGTGGGAGGGCAGGAATGGGAGGGGTGAAAAGAGTACATTGTGATGGAGATGTAACTTGGAGTAATAAATAAATACTAAAAAAAATATCATTTCAATATATGGGAAAGTGAACCTGACCAACACAGTTTGAAGGTGTCTAATTTATTTCTCCTACTTAGTGGGATTCAAGCATCCTCCCTTGAGTCCTCCTTGTTACTTAGCTTCTTTGGGTCTGTACATTGTAGCATGATTATCTTGTTTATAAAGGCTAATATCTTCTTATGAGGGAGTACATATCATGTGTTTTTTTTCTGGATCTGGGTTACCTCACTCACGATGATCTTTTCTAGTTCCATCCATGTGCCTGCAAATTTCATGATGTCCTTGTTTTTAATAGCTGAATAGTGTTTAATTTTGTAAATGTGCCACAGTTTCTTTATCCATTCTTTGGTTGAGGATCACTTGGATTGTTTGTAGATTCTGGCTATTACAAATAAAACTGTTATGAACATGGCTAAGGAAATGTCATTTTGGTTTGGTACACTATTCTCAATTTTCTGAGAAAGCACCAGAATGATTTCCAAAGTGGTTGTATAAGTTTTCACTCCCACCATCAATGGAAGAGTGTTCCGCTTTCTCCATATCCTCATCAGCATGTGCAGTCAGATTGAGTTCTTCATCTTGGCCAATCTGACAGGTATAAGATTGAATCTCAGAGTCAGTTTGATTTCCATCTCCCTAATGAATAAGGGCCTTGAGCATTTTTTCTTTTTTGTTTTCTTTCTTTCTTTTCTTTTTTTTGAGTGTTTTTTATGTTTATTTATTACTTCAAGTTACATCTCCACCATGGTCCCCTATCTCCACCTCTCCCAGTCTGAGCCTCCCACCCTCTTCCCCTTCTTCCACCTATCCTACTCCTCTGTAGTGGGTTGCCCCTATATATCACCCCCTCTCAGTTCATCAGTCATATAAGTTTTAAGAGGTTCCTCTTGCAGTGGAGGCCTATATGGCAACTCCACTAGGGCAAAGTGTCCCACTAACAGGTAACAAGGTCTATGTTCCTGTTCCTTTTGGTGTGTTGGTTGTAGGATAGTTTTCCTGTACTACATGACTGAAATCCAATTATAAGTGAACAAATGTTCTGTGCATCTTTCTTAGTCTGGATTAGCTCACTCAGGATGAGCCTTTCTAGTTCTATCCATTAGGCTGCAATTTGGATGATTTTGAAGTGTCTGATAGCTGAGTAGTATTTCATTGTGTAAATGTACCACAGGTTTTTTTGTTTTGTTTTGTTTTTTATTCATTCTTTGGTTGAGAGACATCTGGGTTGTTTCCAGTTTATGAAATAAAGCTGCTATGAGCGTAGAGGTGGAGATGTCCTTGTGATTTGGTGAGGAATCATTTGGATGAATACCCAGAAATGGTATGGCTGGGTCTTGAGGTAGAACTATTCCAAGTTTTCTAAGATATAATTAGTCTGGCAATACCTTGAGCATTTCTTTAAGTGCTTCCCAGCCATTAGAAAATCCTCTGTGGTGAATTCTTGGTTTAGATTTGTACCCCAATTTTTAATTGAATTATTTGGGGGGGTTTGGTCTTTAATTTCTTGAGTTCTTGATATATTTTGGATATTATTCTTCTGAAGGATGTGAGGTTAGTGAAGATCTTTTCACAATCTGTGGGCTGACATTTTGTTCTATTGACAGTGTGTTTGGCCTTACAGAAAATTTTCAGTTTCATGAGGTCCCATTTATTAATTGTTAATCTTAGTGCCTGAGCTATTGATGTTCTATTCAGGAAGTTGTCTCCTATGCCAATGAGTTCAAGGCTTTAACATAACTGTCATCTGAGAGGCTTTATCCAGCAGATAATGAAAACAAATGCAGAGACGTACACACAAACACGTGAAACTCAGGAAGTCTTGTGGAAGAATAGGGGAAGGATTCAGGGAGCCATAGGAGTCAAGGATACCACAAGAAGACAAACATG
This sequence comes from Lophiomys imhausi, assembly GCA_907164525.1. Classification (NCBI taxonomy): domain Eukaryota; kingdom Metazoa; phylum Chordata; class Mammalia; order Rodentia; family Muridae; genus Lophiomys; species Lophiomys imhausi. Next base: position 491,096 of record CAJQZJ010000221.1, read on the forward strand.
GCCAATAAACTTGGGCACAGGAGGACTCATAGAGACTGGACCACTGACCAAAGAACATGCATGGACTGATCCAAGGCCCACTACACATATGATAATGATGGGTTGCTTGGTCCTCAAGTGGACGCCCTAACACCTGGAGTGGAGTCTATCTCTGATTTGGTCTCTGTTGCTTCCCTCTGCATCCTATTTTCCTAGCAGAGCTGCCTTGTCTTGACTCAATGGAAGGGGAAGCAGTCAGTCCTGATGCAATGTGATGTGCCAGAGTGGATTGGTACCAGGCTGGTGTGAGAGTAGGATTAATGAGGGAAGTGGGTAAAAGGGACTGGGAGGAGAGGAAGGAAAGGGGTTGCAACTGGGATGCAAAATAAACAAATTGATTAATTGAAAATATACAATTCATAATTTATTCATTATTTATTTATTTATTTACTTTACATCCAGTTCACATCCCCCTCCCTCCTCTTCCTCCTTTCCCTCCTCCTCTTCTCTTCAGAAAAGGGGACCCTTTCCTGTCAATCCCATCTGGCTGTTCAAGTCCTATCCGGACTGAGAGCATCCTCTTACACTGAAGCCAGACAAGGCACCCCAGTTAAGGTAAAGTGATCTACAAACAGGGAATAGAGTCCATGTCAGAGAAAGTCCCTGTTCCAATTGCTAGGGCATCTACATGAAGCTGCCCATCAGCTACATATGTGAAGGGATCCTAGGTCCAGACTATATATGATTTATTTGTTGCTGCTTCAGTCTCTATAAGCCACTGGGGGTCAAGGTTAGTTGACTCTATTAGTCTTCATGTGGAGTTCTTGTCCCTTCCAGATCCAACTATTCTTCCTGTCACTCTTCTACAAGACTCCTGGACCTCCACTTAAAGTTTGACTGTGGGTCAAAGTATCTGTTTTCATCCATTTCTGGGTGGAACCTCTCAGGTGATAGTCATGATAAGTTCCTGACTAAAACATAACAGAATATCATTAATAATATTAGGAGTTTGCTCTCTTCAATGGGGTGGGTCTCAAGATATGCTAGTTATTGGTTGCCCATTCCCTTAATCACTACTCCATATTTATCCCTGTACATTTTGTATGCTGGGCAAACTATGGATCAAGGTTTTGTAGGTGGTTTGGTGTCCACATACCTCCACTGGTAGTTCTGCCAGGCTAGAAGGTGGCCACTTCCAACTCCATGCCCTCTGCTGTTAGGAGTATCAGCTAGAATCACTCCCATATCCTCCTAGGAGCATATCCTTTTGCAGGTCTCCCACTTGTTTCAGAGGCTCACCCTATCTGTTTCCCTATTCTCTTCCAACTCACTCACCATCCATGCCCTCACCTCACCTGATCCCTACCCCATTTCACTTCCCCACACCCTCTCCCACTCAGTTCACTCTCAGTATCCACTTCTGATGTCTATTTCCTTTCTGAGTGAGCTTCAAGTTCCCTCTCTTGGGTTCTCCTTGTTACTTAGATTCTTTGGGTCTGTGAATTGTAGGATGGTTATCTAATACTATAAGGTTATTACCCACTTATAAGTTAATACAACTATGTGTACTTTTCTGGTTCTTGGTTACCACACTGAGAATGATCTTTTCTAGTTCCACGCATTTGCCTGTCAATTGCATGATTTCCTTGTTCTTAATAGCTGAGTAGTATTTAATTGTGTAAATGTACCTGTTTCTTTATCCAGTCTTCAGTTTTGGGATATCTGGGTTGTTTTCAGTTTCTGGCTATTACTAATAAAGCTGCTATGATCATAGTTAAGCAAATGTCCTTGGTTGATGGAACATCATTTGAGCATATTCCCTGGAATGGTGTATCTGGGGTCTTGAGGTAGAACTATTCCCAATTTTCTGAGATACTGACAGATTGATTTCAAGGTAGTTTCACAAATTTGCACTTCCACCAGTTTATCTTAGAAAACTGTGTATTGAGAACAAATTCAACATTTTGCAATCAATAAAATCAATAAAATTGAAAGTCAAACATAAACTCAGCTTTAGAGTATTCACATAATGTATAACTGATTATTAGAAGCATATAGACAGAAAGTTTGTCATATTTTTTTAACTTTCCTGAATAAAAATGTTCATTATACAATATGTTAACTATGATTTGCCAATCAAGTTCCCATTTAATTATCCTGTCTTAAATAGTACTACTAATTGTAGTGAGAAAAATAATTTTCTATCAAATTTTAATTCAAAATACTTTCTAAATGTTTCATGAAATATCATACAATATTAGTACTTCACAAATTACATGAAACACTTTTTTTCTGGGTAATTTGTGACTTAAAATTTGATATAATGAGAGTTTCTATTTTTATTTTATTCTTTCTAGGGGAACAAAATAATAGATGACACTTTCAACGGCCATTGTGGAACCAGGGCACTCACATTATTAGGTTTGGTTCTGCTATCACACAGGAATATATTGAAAACTGTGTCTGTCTTTTATTAGCTTTGCTCCTTTGAACCCTGGTTTCTTTATCTTTTAAATATACAGATATAAGAATAACTTAGTTAAAAGAATGTTCAAAGATTTAATGAAATAATGAAAGAACAGTTTTCTTTAATTGGTTCACAGAACTAAATAAATTTGAATAAATAATATTGTTCTCATTATGTTATTGATTTTAAGAATCATATGAGTGTCGTCTTCCAAACCATCCCTATTTTTCTTAGTGACAAACAATTTTCCTATAAATATTAAATTATTAACTGAAGCATTGTATTCTCTTCCTAACTATACAGTGTCTTAAGCATCATTTTTGAAATGTCATGTGGAACTCAAGATCTTAAGTAGGAGAGGTTTTCACTGCCTCAGTCACTGAGGCTAACCTGACAGGCAGCTGTGAGGCTTGTTTTCCAGTGGAGAAATTGCACTTTCTCCTCTTCCTGAGAATGTGTGTAAAGGCAATAGTGGTTGTATTAGGAGAAAGGTTAGGCAAGTAAAGCCAAATTACACAGCATTCCCTGACAATCTTATTCTCAATGGCCCTATGTAAATATTTCTATGGCTACATCCCAAACATTTCCTGCCTAGTTCATTCTCTCTGGTGCTTTGTGCAAGAACCTTACAACTGATGTTTGAGGCACACAACATTTTTCTTGCAATGATGTGGATCTTTGAGTATTCACACCACAGCCTCAAGTATTTATGACTATTTTTCTTTCCTCAATCTCTGCTCAAGAGGAGAACAAGGCTTGATGAATGTGAAATAACTAAGAGATGTGAATACCAAGTTGGTTTGAGTGACACAGGAGAGGTGAATTATTGAACATAAATAGATTTTGTCAGCAAGGAATCGTGACTGGAATGTGTAGTAGTTAATACACTTTTTTTTCTTTTCTAAGTAATCAGAAATTGGGAAAAACACTGATACAATCTTTAAATTATGTATATGGCAGAATGATAAATTATTGCTATCTCAAAATAAACACATTATGTGTATACACATAATAATTAAACTGTGATCTATCATCACATTTACATTCTATTTACTTAAATTCTAAATAAATATTTTAATATTGATTTTATTACTAACAAAACATTAAATCTCATTATTAAATAAAATATTACCAATACAATTCTTTCAATTTATGCCTATGTATATTAAAATTCATCATTATTCTAGAAAAATAGTTTTAGCATATACTACACTATTTATTACACTAAAAAAATCTGATCCTAGAAATATATTACAGATATGTGTATTCTAAATACATATTTATTCACATACTTATTGCCAGTTATTGTCAGCACACTTTTTCACTTATTCACTTGACAGAAGACAGATTTAAATGACTAGAACATATATAATTTTTAATGTTCTGCTTCTGGTGATACCACTTATACAAATACAGCCTAATTTTGGTGAGCATTCTTTATAAGTGCTGTCTTATCCAGTTAAGGAAGAAATAAGGAGAGGAAAAATTTTAAATTTCATTAACATATAATCAGAACTTTCTGAATTAAAGGCTAAAGAACATTGGTTCCTCAAAGATCTTTCAATAAAATAATTTGTCCCCCTACAATATATTAAAAATATGACTGTGAAAATAATAGCTTTCCTAGGATAGATAGAAGAGAGATGATAGGTAGATAGATAGATAGATAGATTGATTGATAGATAGATACATACATACATACATACATGATAGAGAGAGAGTTTAGAGCATAGACAGATAGATCAACTAAATTTTTCAACACAGAGAACCCAAACTTCAGCTTCCAATCATTGAGTTACCTAATTATCTGGACTCTTAGGAAGGAACACAGTATTAAGTACTTTATTTCACTAAATGCACTCCTAATTAAAACCAATAGAAGTGAACTTATACCCAAAAATTCTTGTAATGAATGCATCTGAGAATACAAGAACCCCCAAAATTGGACTTATTTGGTATTTATTTGCTTAATAAAATAAAGACACCCTTTTCTTTATTTATAACAGCTAATGAATTTTGAAAGTTACATTCAAAATTTCAACTGAATTTTAAATGTTTATTGCATAAACATGGATTAGAGAATACTGAGATGAACTATTGTATTATAAGAACACACTTTATTTTAAGGGGTTAATTTAATTCTCCTTTGAGCAGTCATTAGTTGTCTGTAGTTCTTTGTCTAGGACTGGTATTTGTCAAAATTTTCCCACACTGATGTTACCATTTACATTGATATTGTCACGGTTCTGGTCTTGCTTAGGAAGCCAATTCTAGCAGATTTTCTGGTGTTCCAACTTTTATAATTCCAGCTCTATCTTTTGTGAGACTCCCTGTGCTGTAAGGATGTGGGTGGTAGAGATGTATCAGTGAGGCTGGGATTCCCATAATTTGTTGATCTCTATACATTGTGTCCAATTATAATTTTCCTTGATGGGCTCTATTTTCTTTAAAGAGAAGTTTTTTATTATTATTATAAAATGGGGAAGCTTCAGTATAATGATAATCTTTAGGATGCAGTTAAGAAATAGGATAGTCTAGTAAATTGGTAGTGGCAGGTTCTTTTCTAAGATACATGATCATACTAGCCCTGGAAAGCTGGCTAGGTTTCCAGTACTGACTCAATTTGTCTCCTGTAAAGTAGGGTTTAAGCCTAATTAGAAAACTATTCATTGCCATTGATATGTGTATGCCATTTATTACTCTTTTATGCATATCTTGCCATGTTGGTAATTACTGTGACTCAGAGAGGTTATAGCAGAGTAGTAGTGTGTGATTGCTTCCCTCCCTTGGGATCTTGTGTAGTATTTTCAGGAACCATGGAAGCTGGACTGTAGGAAAGTGATCTTAAAGTTATTGACCGTTAATCATCCAACTCCTCTGTTCTAGGTATGCAGTTTTCTCATTAACAGGGGCCTGTCCTCAACTTCTTTAAGAAAAATTAGGATGAATCCTTTTGCTGGTTGTCAATTACAGAGTGGTCAGCCCTGAAATCATATGCACACAAACAACAAAAATGGAGCCATCAAATAATATTTTATATATTTGTGCAAATATACAGACTATGTGTGTGTGTGTGTGTGTGTGTGTGTGTTCTCTTGGGATCCAGACACATAGGATGCATGTCACTAGAGTTAAAAAGGTTTGTGAGATATCTGATATAGGTGCTTGGAACTGAACTAGGGCCATCTGGGAGAGCAGGACATTTCTCTAGCCACTGAGCCATCTTTCCAGCCAAAACATTACAACATACTTTGAAGATTACTGAAAAATTATTTTAAAAAAGTATGTTTTAGTATGAGAAGGATGAGAATTGATATAATCCATAGAATATGAAATTATTCAAAATATGACTTTGGGAACACCACATAATCTATAGAAAATGTGCTATGATGTCATTCCTTCCTCTTATGAGCATCTGCTCTTTGTCAGTATCCAAGAACCAGAGATAAAAATGCTTAAAATGGAAATACATAAAAATAAGTAGAAAAATACAGTAGCATTATACATACTTCATGGTTATAAAGTGTGAGTAAGCATGGAATTTATAAGTTGTAACATATGGAACAATTGCATACTAGTAACAACAGAAAACACTCCAATTGTAGAATTCACTACAATGCATGTTGAAGGAAAACATTATGGTAGTATCATAGAATAAAGTACATATTAATATCCCAGCATATTTAGCCTTATGTATATTAAAATATAGCTCTTAAAGGGGTAAGACTTTTTAAGAAATAAGGCTTATAATAAACAAACTTGCATCCTCCTAAGGCTAAGTATTGCAGAATATGGAACAAAAATATTCAATGATGGCACTACCCAGAAGTTAGAGAAGAATGTTATAAAATAATATGTTCTGGACATGACAGCAGTGTTGCACTGATGAACTTAGAGAAGCTATAGTTTTATATAAAATACCTGTACAAAATCAAGCCAGTTATTACTCCAGCAAGGAGAGGAAAGGGGCTTAAGATGGCACAGTATGAGCCTTTAAACAAATGGCAATTGATGACTATTGGGAAAGGTGTGAAGTAAAACATGTCTGAACTTGGAGACAGGAGCTAATACAGAGGCCATGGAGGGATGCTGCTTAATGGCTTGCTCCTCACAGCTTGCTCAGTCTGCTTTTCTGACAGAACTCTAGGACCACAATTCAATGATGGGACCACCCACAATGGACTGGCCTCTCCCCCATGATTCATTAATTTAAAAATGTCCTACTATCTTGCCTAAAACCACATGTTATTGAGGCATGTTCTTTTTTATTGAAAAAAAAAAACCCTTTATTTTGTGAATATCACATCATGCACCCTGTTCCATCTCATCTCCCACCTCCCCTCAGACCCACCCTCCACCATTGCAATCTGCCCCAGCATGAAGAAAAACTAACAGCTCATTGTGGAAGCTACAGTGTACCTCAGTGTGTCCCACAATCTTCCCTTTTGTCCACACATTTTGCCTGCAAATGTTCATTACAATGACTCCTTGGTCTGGTATGAAGCCTCTGGTTTCTGCTACTTTGTCAGTACAAGAACGCCTCTCAGATATGCTGCAACTATCCTGTGTCATGGAGATCCTGTAGTTTTGCATGGTGGAATTGTCCTCTTCTTGCATTCAAGCAATTCATTTGTGGGGTAGATGTTGGGGTGGACCAACTGAGAGCCCTGGTTCTGGACCTGCAACCCCCACAGGCGGTACCAGTTCTACTATTGAAAGATACAAGGCCTGCTCTCCCCAATGCTGTAGCATGTGAAGTGCAGGGACAGCTCTCCTGTTCTTGTGATCCCATCTGGGCCAGATCGCCTGTCAGCCAATAGTGGTGAGAGCAAAAGGGAAGAGAGGGCATCTCTCTCTAGCCAACACCACCACATAGCAGACAGGAGGTAGGGCTAGCTCTTCCACACTCACTCCCTCAGGGCTGGCTCACCCATAATCCCCATCTCCATGAACCAGCTGTAGTGTGCTACCCAGGCAAGGTTCAGGGCCTGCTCTCCCATGTGTTGCAGCACGTGAGGGGCAGGAACAGATCTCCTGCTCTTGTGACCCCCATCTGGGCCAGATCTTCTGTCCACCACTGGTGGTAAGAGCAAAAAGAAAAGGAGGGGATCTCTCCCTTGACAACACCACCACAAAGTAGACAAAAAGCAGAGCTGGTTCTCCCACACTCACTCCCTTGGGACATGTTCACCCAGAACCACCATTTCTAGGACCAGCTCTAATGTGCTACCCAGGAAAGGCACAGGGCATGATTTCCAGTGTGCTGCAGTATGTGAGGGCAGAGATAGCTCTCCTGCTCTTGTGACCCCATCTGAGCCGGATCTCCTGTCAACCAATGGTGGTGAGGACAAAAGGGAGAAGTGGGCATCTCTCCCTAGTGAACACCACCACATAGCTGACAGAAGGCAAGGATGGCTCTCCCACACTCACTCCCTCAGCCCTGGCTCACCCACAACTCCCATATCCAGGACCAACTCTAGCGTGCTACCCAGGCAAGGTGCAGGGCCTGCTCTTCTGAGTGCTGCAACATGTGAGGGAAAGGGACACCTCTCCTGCTCTTTGTGACCCATCTGGGCCAGATCTCCTATCAGCCAATGTTGGTGAGGGCAAAAGGGAGGGGACTGAGGCATGTTCTTAATTGATGGACCTCTTCTCAAATGTCTTTAGGTATTCAAGCTGACATAAAACTGCCCTGCACAGTGTCCGTGGCCAATAGCTCAGGCTCCTGTGGAATATTCCCCCTATCCATGCACAACTGGCATCACTAATTGGACTCAGTCAATTATATTATTTTTAAAACGGGGAAAGCATTAACTTAAAAATGATGTGACATGATGCATAAGGCATTGTTAGGTCACCATTTAGTTAATCATAAGAAGAAAAATATAAACTAGAATGACACTAGGATTGCAATTCAACCACATGTTGTCTCTCAAAAGACACCAATTACATAGAAACAGCATTTCAGCCAATTGACGTTTAAAATGAAATAATATCATAACCAAAACTAGCTATGAATGAATTGCCTGGTTTGAGGCCGGGCATGGTGGTGCACAGCTTTAATCCCACAACTCAGGAGGCAAAGGCAGGCAGATCTCTGTGAGTTTGAGGCCAGCCTGGTCTACAAAGCAAGTCCAGGACAGGCAGGGTTGTTACATAGAGAAACCCTGTCTCGAAAAACCAAAAAAAAAAAAAAAAAAAATTGCCTGGTTTGAAACACTCCAACATACGATATTATCTCTCCCTTCACAGAAGTTCTAAACAAAGTAACAATGACTCAGCTTTATTTTCTTCTGTACTGAGAGTCCTTGAAGTAAAATAAAGACGTTTTTCTCTTTCTACTAATTATATAACTCCATTATATTATTTCACGTATCTGCAGTTATCAACTGACCTACTGATAAGATGAGATGGCATATTGTTGCTTACAAAGTGTATCTAAAGAGCTCTATATGTGGTCAAAAATTGAGACTGTGAAACGAAGAAATTGACAACTGACATCTGATAAGAGGGTGTAATAGTGAGCTGTTGGGAGATTAAGAGAATTATCTACCTCATGACCTAGCAGAACTACCAGGAATTCAAACTTGAATGTTAGGTTAGGAATTTTCCGTTAACACATGGTTTCACTCTGGAGCTAATTGAAAAAAATTTAAGCAGCACGACATTAGAAAAAAGGTGGGATAAGTCAGACACCACCTTTATATATGTATATATATTTGAGGATAACGTTGAGAGCAAATCTGATGAGAGACTCACTTTTCTTTGGAGGTGTGGCCAGTGGTAGGTAGCCTATTCTCCATTTGATGGCCCAAATAGTCATGCACATATGGGAAGCACAAGTTAGACTCTATGGATTATTAAATTTTTAAAAAGACATGAAGTTGGGAGGGAGAGATAACTTGTGTTACTGGGTCCTAGGGGCAGTCCAAGGAGGTTATATGGGGTGGTGATAACCAAAATATATTGTATACACGTCCGAATTTTTCAAAGAAGGAATAAAAAGTAACTTAAATGGTAATTTTAATTCAGTATGTACATATGTGTATATTTAAATATATAGTCTTAAAAATCAATCATGACAGTGTGAGAATTAACAAGTATGAAATACTCAAAACTGTGAGAAAAACATGATAAAAAGAAATGAAAAGGAATTTGAGAATTAACTACTCAAAACTATCACCCTGTTTCCATATTAAAATATGATGTGAATATTTTAATCCTTGATGTGGCTTAAATTGACAGGTACATGTCCCAAAAAGAACTGATATAAAAACATAGACTACTAGTCAGTGTATTTCTTGCCTGGATTAGCATAATGTTTAATGGGATCACATGTATGTGTCAGGAGTTCCAAGCACAGCTCTTTGATCTCTAAATCTTGAAAGCAAGAAGATTCTGAAAATGTTGTCAGCAATAGCAGAGGAGGGGTTACTGTATTATCTAATATCACTTTGATATTTGGCCTCCTTTTAGTTTTATTTGCTTAGAACTCTTTTGGGGTCATGCACATTCATATGTAACAGACAATATTATGATGTGAAATCTATGGAAATAGTTTAAAATTTAATATTGAATGAAGGTTCTCGGTTTCAAAGAACAAAATTTCTAATATTGTTTAAAACATTGCTTTTCTTGTATTCCTTAGCTTTTTAAGTAATTGAGAGTTTATTATATTTGAAGGCATGTAAAAATTGTGGATTAAAGAAACATTTGCAGCTTTATACTAAGTGAATGAAATGATGTGAAGAAAACAACAGCAATGCAGCACTAAAATACCAATGGCTAAGTGGATATTGTCTTTTAGTTCTGTTTCCCTAATTCAGTTACAACTGACAAAGCTATGCCATCGAAATTAGACGTCTTGAGATAGGATTATTCCTAATTTTCTGAGATATCATCAGACTGATTTCAAAAATGGCTGTACAAGTTTGCGCCCTCACCAGCAATGGATGTTACCTTTTCTCCACATCCTCACCAGCAATGGATGTTACCTTTTCTCCACATCCTCGCCAGCAAGTGTTGTCATCTGAGTTTTTGATATTATCCATTCGAACTGGTGTAAGATGTAATCTCAGAGTTGTTTTGATGTTCACTCCCTTGATGTCTAAGGTTATTGAACATTGTCTTCAGGTACCTCTTGGCCATTAAGGATTTCTCTGTTGCAAATTCTTGGTTTAGCTCTGTACCCCACTTTTTATTGGATTATTTGGTTTGTTAGTGTTTAAGTTTTTGAGTGCTTTATATATTTTTGGTATTAGCCCTCTGTCTGATGTTAGGTAGGTGAAAATCTTTCCACAATCCATAGGTTGCCATTTTGTTCGAATGACAGTGTCCTTTGCAATGCAGAACATTTTCAGTTTCATAAAGTCCCATTTACTGACTGTTGGTCTTTGAACCTGAGCTATTGTTCTGTTCAGGACATTATCTCCCATACCAATGAGTTTGAGACTTTTCCCCAATTTGTCTTCTACTATATTTAGTGTGTCCAGCTTTATGTTGATGTCATTGATTCCCTTGGACTTGAGTTTTATGCAAAGTGATAAACATGGGTTGATTTGCATTCTTCTACATGTTCACATCCAGTTCAATTAGCACCATTTGTTGAAGATGCTTTCCTTTTTCCACTGTGTGGTTTCAGCTTCTTTGTCAAAAATCAAGTGATGATAGGTGTGTGATACCACTTCTGAGTTCATACCCAAAAGACTCTCCTTAAAAGCACAAGGACATTGGCTCAACTCTGTTCATATCAGCTTTATTCGTGATAGCCAGAACCTGGAAATAATCTGGATTTCTTTCAACTAAAGAATGGTCAAAGACCTGTGGTACTTTTACACAATGGAATACTACTCAGCTACCAAAAACAAGGAAATCATGCAATTTGCAACCAAATGGATGAAACTAGAAAAGCTCATTATGAGTGAGGTAACCCATACTCAGATGTGCTCAATTATAAGCGTGCATTAGCCATATAGTACAAGATGACCATCCTAAAACCCACATAACCAAGGAGATAAGAACCTAGCATAACTGTCCTATGAGAGACCCCACTCTTAGCCCTCATGCAATTGATGAATCAAGGTGGGTTGATAAGTGGGGAGCTCCTCTCATCAGAGGAGAAGGAGAGAAGGGAGAATGGGAAGAGAGTGGGAGGGTGAGTCCAGGTAGGGAGGGGAGAGACGGCTTCTATCTAGATATAACGAATAAATATGGCAAAGCAGTACTCCATACATGTCTTTTTTTTTACTGTATGAACTCCTACAATTAAATTATTTTTAAACTTATATTTACCGATTTATTTCCCAGTAGTTTCTTCCTCGTACACTACTATTGTCTCACTTTTAAATATGACAAAATATTTCCATCATTTAGTTGTTTTTAAGTTGCATGTTTGGTTTTAGAGTATCATTTTAAAAAAGAAAAGATTACTATCAAATATTTTACAGTAGAATTTTACTTCTCTTATTTTAGAAAATTTTTAGGGTATAGACTGAATGCAAATCCTTAAGAAATTACAAGGAAAAACTTATCTTGTTTTCCCTCCTTTGCACAATTGCCACTTACCCCAAGCCAAGGGGTGGATGTCCTTGTCCATCTCCCTCTCTATACTAGTATTTGGTCTGTCTTGTGCCTGCAAAGGTCTTGTAGTTTCTGTCACAACTACTGTTACTTCATATGAACAGCAACCCTGTTGGACCCAGAAAATTTTTCCATGCAGTGGCAGTTTTCACTAACAACTTGGCCCCTGGTAAATCAGTTGTGATCCAGGAGAAGATCAAACAGCTGAAGATATTTGGGAAAGTACACATTGATCCTGAATGGTGTTAGAAGTAGGACTAGAGGTTGAGAACATAGGGAAGGAAGTGCACCTGGGAAGACATGGGGCCTGAGTTAGATAAAAATGTGTGGAACATGCAACTTCAAAGAACTAAAAAAGAAAAAGAAAAAAAAAAGAATGAATCTACATCTTCACAGTGCTGATTTACACTTTTTAATAATGACTGAGACTCACTAGCTCTTTATATTAAATTATCATTGATTTAAAAAGCTTCACTACCATGTTGTTTATAAATGTTATTTATTCAGGTTTTAACTTTCACAACTGTAATTACAAATGATACTATATTTCATATTAAGTTTCTGACTTTTTAAAAACAATATTAAATTTGTGTAAATTGCCTAGCTTGAGGATAGAGTATAGTGATAATCCTTAGCTAGCATTCACAAGGCCCTCGATTCAATCCCAACCGCTGTAAAATAAATAAGGAAGTAAATAAAATTGCTTACACATTCAGTTGCTTAAAAAATGTGTTGTTTTATTTTATTTTATTTCATTTCATTTAGATGGGCATTCAACATAATAGGTTTCATTGTGGTATTCTTCATAAACAAAGCCCTATTCTGTCTTCTCATTTGCACTCTTCTCACAGCCAACTCCCAAACTACCTTAACTTCTCTGGCTCTAGGCTTTCTTTATAGCAGACAGTCCATTCAATTGCTCTCCTCTCATATGCAGTCCTTTACCCTCAATCCTACATTCCTGAAGGGTTCTTCTGATATCATGTTTAATTTCTAGTGTCATTGCATATACAAATATATAATTCTAAGTATTTTACATCTAGATTTCACCTACAACAGAAAATATTGCCATTATATTCCCTATTTTGGATTATTTCACTTAACACTTATTTCCTTTTCCATTCGTTTTAAATATATATCACTTTTATCCATTTATCTGTTTATGTATGTCTAGGTAAGTTGTATTGTTGTATTTCCTAGGTATGGTTAATAGTGCAAAATATATTTGGGTGTGTATTTATCTGTATGGTAGAAATCAGGATTACTTATATTCATTTGTAGGGTAATGTGGCTGTTTTTTCTCTATCATAGAAAATTTTAGGTTGACTAATAACTAACTTTCTAATGTTTTAAAAGCATGAGATAACTTGTTTTTCTATGTTTATTTTAATTAGAGTCTTAAATCATCTGAGGGATTTCAGAGTAGTCACTTTATACTTCAGGAAAACAAAATTTGAATTTAACAAATTCACCTAGAAGATGATGGTTGTTGGAGATATTTAAAATGATAAGAATTAGATCTGGATTAGTGTTGTCTACTATTTTGAGGTCTGAGGTAGGAACAGAACAAAGACATATATATATATAAATATATATATATATATATATATATATACGGATTTTTAAATTTTGTTTATTATTGATCTTGGCATCTTATTTCAGAAGAATCTGAACAGAAATCATTCCATGATTTCAGGAGCAGAAAACTTTAAACATATATAGCAAATATATATATATATATATTTGTTTATATATATATAAACACAAATAAATGTATATATATAAATAATACTTTGAACAAATAAAAAATGAAATCAAAACATATTAATATGAAAAGAGTAATCCCATAGGGATTACAGGATTCTTACTTCAGTTTTTTTAAATACAGAATGAAATCATATGATTCACACACACACACACATGTCTGTTGTCTACATTTTCCACTTCCTTTTGGGAGCCATCTAGCGCAGGCTGTAAGTAATGAGAGAGTTGTGAATAGCAAGATGAAAATCAAAAAAGAGAAAGAGCATATGATTCAACAGTGTATTTAAAGAAGTAATTCTAAAGTAACTTCTTTAATAATTTATAAATCTAGGACACATCATCACTTTAAAAAAGCTTATATAGTAAATAGACTTATTAAACAGGTTGCTTCAGTTAAATAGCTCGTAATAGATATAGAGTTCAATTTCCATTTTTAATAATGCTTTTTGGAACAGTAGCATTACATAAAGAGCTTACCATTTTATTGCATCATTTCTTGTCTGAAACATTGGCTCCATCCAGTTCTTTGTATAGCTCTTAAATAATAGCCTTAGTTGATAATTAATGTGGAATATTCTAAAGCATTCTTTCACCTTAAATATTCTTACTTGAATATTTTAGGCTAATCTCACTTTCATGACATATACTGCTGCATCTCTACACTTTACCTCTATTATTATATCTTGATGTTTTCATATTAGACATTCTCAGTCATGCTATGAGAAATATAAGCTTTCAAATTTTAGACACTTATAGTTACACAACTTCATACATATACTGGTTTCTGGTAAAATGAATGGTTTACCTGAAGTACTTGAAATAAATCTTGGTAGTCATATGTTTAAAGTTTTCTGCTCCTGAAATCATGGAATGATTTCTGTTCAGATTCTTCTGAAATCTAAGATGCCAAGATCAATAATAAAAAATACTAATTTTCTTCACTTTGGTCAGCAATTCATTCATTTTGGGAAGTTAGCAAAATCATATAGCAATTATAGTTTTATAATCGTTATACTCTTTAGTTTCTCAAAGATGTTAAATCTATATTTCTCCAAATTTCTTTTTTTTAATTTTTTTCCTTTATTTTTTTTTTCTTCAAGTTACATCTCAATTGCAGTCCCCTCCCTATTCCCCCTCCAGTCCCACCCTCCCACCCTCAAGCCCCCATCCTCTTCCCTTTTTTTTTTCTTTTAAGTTTAAGGTATATCTTATTTCCCCCTACAGTTTCCCTTTCAGTCCAACAAATGGCTCTTTCTCTTATAATAATAAATACAATACAGTACCACAGAGGTAATTAGGCCACAGTTATGAGGGTTATATGGCTTAACGTACATTCCCAATGACCAGTCCATATGTATTTGGTACCTGATTTTAACATTCTACTATCTAACCATCTCTATGAGTTTAAAGTTCTATATCTGACTCAACATTCATACTAATTGGAATACAATTTTAAAAGTATCTTCTTAGATGTATAACACTCTCTTGACTCCTAAACAACTCAAAATTTACTTATGAGACTTTATCTATCTGTTCTTCAATCACATCAGAGACCTGAGAGGGAAAAATATATCTGATTTTATAGGAAATACAGGGTCTGCAGCTTCCCAAATTAAGAAATGACATACAAGTGGCTGCCTGGACAGTTCCCATTTTCTCTCCATACATTACAGCATCGCTCTTCAGTCGTTTGGCCCCGCTTCTCTGACAGACATTGATTGTAGAGCAGGGGTTATGAAGGACTGACCTACCCTGTCTTGGCAGAGCTAGGCTGCCGACTTACCTGCTTCCAGGTTTTGTCCTTTTTGGACAGCATTCTGTCTACAGTTGGAGCAAGGGGCTTTTCCTACCAAGAGATAGGCTTGCGACTAATTCAATCATCTCCCACTGGAGATTCTTCGATGCTCATCTTCTACTTGGAGAAGAATAAGGGGTGCTGTCAGGAGTCGATATGTCTTGATATAAAAAAAATCCAAAGTTACGAAAACATCTTTGAATGCCATATTCTGCAGATCTCTTGAGTTTTTTGAAGAGGCCCTATCTATCTCTTATATTAGGGTAAGCAGATGTTGCTTGTCTCTTAGCAGGTTTATTTCTGATTAGCTTTGCAAGTAACTATAATAGGCTGTCATAGTACCTAATATAATGACTGGCTTGCATAACCATTAGTTTGCATTTCTTAATTATCCTAAACAGTTCATGACAGTTAGTAGTAAAAGGCCGAAACATCACATTTCATTTTTTTTCTTTACCTCCTAACCCTTCCATCCCATTTCTCTGGGGTGTGGTGTCCTTATATAACAGTCCCTCATCTCAGTTGAGAGGTCTTATGAGGGCCAAGAGCCAATTCATTCATTGGGGATCTATGAAGCAGTACCATCAGTGAAAAGTGTATCGTTGCCTGGGAGAGAGAACTACTAAACAAACAAATAAATAAGCATACAATAGATAAAAAAAGACTAAAAAATAGAAAAAATATAACTAATATATAAAAAACAAATAAAAAATAAAAATTAAAAATAAGAAGTCTATGTCCAAGTTCCCTTTGGTGTGTTAGTTGTAGTATGGATACCTTCTACTATATAGCCAAAATCCTACTATAAGTGAATAGATGCCATATGTGTCCTTCTGAGTCTGGGTTAGTTCACTCAGGATGAGCTTTTCTAGTTCCATCCATTTGGCTGCAAATTGCATAATTTCATTGTTTCTGATAGCTGAATAATATTCCATTGTGTAGATGTATACAGTTTTTTAACCCATTCTTCGGTTGAGGGACATCTGGGTTGTTTCCAGTTTCTAGCTATTACAAATAAGGCTGCTATAAACATAGATGAGGAAACTTCCTTATGATTCCGTGAAGAGGCATTTGGGTGTATACCCAGAAGTGGTATGGCTGGGTCCTGAGGCAGAGCTACTCCAAGTTTTCTCAAATATAACCAGACTGACCTCCATAGTGGTTGCACAAGCCTGCACTCCCACCAGCAATGGAGCAGGGTACCCCTTTCTCCACACCCTCGCCAGCATGTGCTCTCATTTGAGTTTTTGATCCTAGCCATTCTGACAGGTGTGAGATGGAATCTCAGAGTCCTCTTGAGTTGCATTTCTCTGATAATTAAGGATGTTGAGCATTTCTTCAAGTGTCTCTCAGCCATTAGGGATTCCTCCTTTGTGAATTCTCTATTTAGCTCTGTCCCCCATTTTTTGATTGGATTATTTGGTTTCTTGGCATTTAATTTCTTGAGTTCTTTGTAGATTTTGGATATTAGCCCTCTGTCAGATGTGGGGTTGATGAAGATTTTCTCCCAGTCTGTAGGCTGCCGTTTTGTTCGAATGACAGTGTTCTTTGCCTTACAGAAGCTTTTCAGTTTCATGAGGTCCAATTTATTGATTGTTGATCTCAAGTCCTGAGCTGTTGGTGTTCTGTTCAGGAAGTTGTCGCCTGTGCCAATTAGTTCGAGGGTTTCTCCCACTTTATCTTCTAGTAGATTTAGTGTGACCAACCTTATGTTAAGGTCTTTGATCCACTTGGACTTAAGTTTTGTACAAGGAGATAAGTATGGGTCTAGCTTCATTCTTTTACAAATGGACATCCAGTTGAACCAGCACCATTTATTGAAGATGCTGTCCTTCTTCCATTGTGCCGTTTTGGCTTCTTTGTCAAAAATTAGGTGGCCATAAGTGTGTGGGTCTATTTCAGGATCTTCAATTCGATTCCATTGATCTACTGGTCTGTTTCTATACCAATACCATGCTGTTTTTACAACTATTGCTCTGTAGTAGAGCTTGAAATCTGGGATGGTAATCCCTCCAGATGTTTTTTTAATTGTACAGAATTGATTTAGCTATTCTGCGCTTTTTGTTGTTCCATATGAAATTGAGACTAGCTCTTTCCAAGTCTATAAAAAATTGTGTTGGTATTTTAATAGGAATTGCATTGAATCTATATATTGCTTTTGGTAGGATGGCTATTTTTATTATGTTGATCCTACCTATCCATGAACATGGGTGATCTAACCATCTTCTAAAGTACTCTTCCATTTCTTTCTTCAAGGGCTTGAAGTTCTTGTTGTACAGGTCCTTTACTTGCTTGGTTAGAGTTACCCCCAGTATTTTATGTTGTTTGTGGCTATTGTGAAGGGGGTTGTTTCCCTTATTTCTTTCTCAGCCCTTTTGTTTGTTGTATAAAGATGGGCTTCTGATTTTTTTGAATTAATTTTGTAGCCAGCCACTTTGCTGAAGGTGTTTATCAGCTGTAAGATTCTCTGGTGGAATTTTTGGGGTCGCTTATGTATAGTATCATATCATATGCAAATAGGGATAATTTGACTTCTTTGTTTCTGATGTTTATCCCCTTGATGTCCTTTAGTTGTCTTATTGCTCTAGCAAGCCCTTCAAGTACTATATTGAAGAGATATGGTGAAAGTGGTCATCCTTGTCTTGTCCCTGAGTTTAGAGGAAATGCTTCAAGTTTCTCACCATTTATTTTGATGTTGGCCACTGGCCTGCTGTATATTGCCTTTATTATTTCTAGGTTTGGCCCATGTATGCCCGTTCTCTCCAGAACTTTTAGCATAAAGGGGTGTTGGATTTTGTCAAATGCTTTTTCTGCATCTAGCGAGATTATCATTTGGTTTTTTTCTTTCATGTTGTTTATATGGTGAATGACCTTGATAGATTTTCGCATGTTGAACCATCCCTGCATCCCTGGGATGAAGCCTACTTGATCATGGTGTATGATACTTTTAATGTGTTCTTGAATTCGGTTTGGTAGTATTTTATTAAGTATTTTTGCATCTATGTTCATGAGGGAGATTGGTCTGAAGTTCTCTTTCTTTGTTGGGTCTTTGTCTGGTTTAGGAATTAGGGTGATTGTGGCCTCGTAGAATGAGTTTGGCAATGTTCTTTCAGATTCTATTTGGTGAAAGAGTTTGAAAAGTATTGGCGTTAGCTCATCTTTGAAGGTCTGGTAGAATTCCATGCTAAAGCCATCTGGCCCTGGCTTTTTTTGGTTGGGAGATTTTTAATGACAGTTTTTATTTCCTTAGGGGTTATAGGGCTGTTTAATCTGTTTATCTGATCTTGATTTAGCTTTGGTAGGTGGAATCTATCAAGAAACTTGTCCATTTCACTTAAGTTTTCAAATTTGGTGGAGTATAGATTTTTAAAGTAGGATCCAAATATTCTCTGGATTTCCTCAATGTCTGTTGTTATTTCTCCCTTCTCATTTCTGATTTTGTTGATTTGGGTTTTCTCCCTCTGCCTTTTGGTTAATTTGGCTAAGGATCTGTCTATTTTGTTGATTTTCTCGAAGAACCAACTCTTGGTTTCATTGATTCTTTGTATCGTTCTTTTTGTTTCTAAGTTGTTGATTTCAGCCCTTAGTTTAATGATCTCTTGACTTCTGCTGCTCTTGGGAGTGTTTGCTTCTTTTTTTTTTCCAATTACCCAGTTTTGCTGTTAATTAGGTAATATGAGCTGACAAAGTTTTCTTTTTGAAGGCACTTAGTGCTATGAATTTTCTTCGTAGCACAGCTTTCATTGTGTCCCATAGGTTTGGGTATGTTGTGTCTTCATTTTCTTTGGATTTTAAGAAGTCTTTGATTTCCTTCTTTATTTCTTCCCTGACCCACTGGTCCTCTAGTAAAGAGTTGTTCAATTTCCATGTGAGTGTAGACTTTCTGTTGATTCTTTTGCTATTGAAATCCAGCTTTATTCCATGGTGGTCTGCTAAGATACAAGGGGTTATTTCAATTCTCTTGTATCTGTTGAGACTATCTTTGTGTCCAATTATATGGTCGATTTTGGAGAAGGTTCCATGAGGTGCTGAGAAGAAGGTGAATTCTTTTGTGTTTGGGTGAAACGTTCTGTAGATATCTCTTAGGTCCATTTGGTTCATGATCTCTGTTAGACTCATTATTTCTCTGTTTGGCTTCTGTCTTGATGATCTGTCCATAGTTGTGAGTGGGGTGTTGACGTCTCCCACTATTAAAGTGTTTGGATAGATGTGCGATTTAAGTTTTAGAAGCGTTTCTTTTATAAATGTAGGTGCCTTTGTATTTGGTGCATAGATGTTCAATATTGAGATGACCTCTTGGTGTATATTTCCTTTAATGAGTATGTAATGCCCATCTCTTTTTTTTTTATTAACTTCAATTCGAAGTCTATTTTGTTTGATATTAGGGTGGCTACTTCAGCTTGTTTCCTGGGTCCATTTGCTTGGAAGACCTTTTCCCAGCCCTTTACTCTGAGGTAATGTTTATCTTCAATAGTGAGATGTGTTTCTTGTATACAGCAAAAAGATGGGTCTTGTTTACAGATCCAGTCTGTAAGTCTGTGTCTTTTTATTGGCGAGTTGAGTCCATTGATGTTGATGGATATTAATGACCAGGGGTTGTTATTTCCCATTATTTTGCTATAGCTGTCTGTCTTGTGTTTCTCTTTTATTTAGTTGCTGTGGAGGTTTCTATTTCCTCTGTTTTCTTGGGTGTAGTTATCTTCTCTGTGTTGGAATTTTCCTTCTAGGATCTTCTGTAGGGCTGAGTTTTTCAGGAGATATTGTTTGAATTTGATTTTGTCATGGAATATCTTGTTTTCTCCTTCTATGTTGATAGAGAGTTTTGCTGGGTATAGTAGTCTGGCTGGGCACCTCTGTTCTCTCAGGGCTTGTAGGACATCCGTCCAGGTCCTTCTAGCTTTTAAAATTTCTGAGGAGAAGTCAGGTGTGATGCTGATGGGTCTGCCATTGTATGTGACTTGGCCTTTTTCTCTTACAGCTTTTAATATCCTTTCTTTGTTCTCTACTTTTGGAGTTTCTATTATTATGTGGCGAGAGGAGTTTCTTTTCTGATCTAATCTGTTTGTTCTGTAAGCCTCTTGGATTTTTACTGGCATCTCTTTCTTTAGGTTTGGGAAGTTTTCTTCTATGATTTTGTTGAAGATATTTCCTGGACCATTGAGTCGGGAGTCTTCTCTTTCCTCTATGCCTATAATTCTTAGATTCCGTCTTTTCATTGAGTCCTTGATTTCTTGGATGTTGTGGGTGAGAGATTTTTTAGCCTTCTCATTTTCTTTGGATGTTGTACTGATTTCTTCTATCGAATATTCCATGCCTGAGATCCTGTCTTCCATCTCTTGCATCCTATTTTTCATACTCACGTCCGTAGTTCCTGTTCTCTTTTCTTGATTCTCCATTTCCTCTTTTAACTCTGACTGTGTTTTCTTTATTGTTTCCATTTCTATTTTCATGTCTTGAATGGTAGCGTTCGTTTTGTACATTTCCTTCTCCAGTTTGCTTGTTTTTGTCTGGAGATCTTTCATTGCTTTATCCTTTTCCTGTTCAAGCTGGGTCACTTTGGCTTGGAGCTCTTTAATGATTTTATTCATTGTTTTGACTTGTAGAATTGTGACTTCTTTGAATTCCTTCATAGTTTTAAGTTCTTCCTGAAGGGAGTTTATCACTTTCCATAATGTAGAATTGTCATCGTTTTCATGTGTTTCAGTTGTGGTGAGGTGGTTCGGGCTGGACGGAATAGCGTTGCTTTCTTTTGTTGGAGACATTTCACTCTGGGTTTTTTTTTTTTTTTTTTTTTTTTTTTTTTTTTTTTTT
>CAJQZJ010000221.1:512890-528859 GCA_907164525.1 Lophiomys imhausi
GTGAGATGGAATCTCAGAGTCCTCTTGAGTTGCATTTCTCTGATAATTAAGGATGTTGAGCATTTCTTCAAGTGTCTCTCAGCCATTAGGGATTCCTCCTTTGTGAATTCTCTATTTAGCTCTGTCCCCCATTTTTTGATTGGATTATTTGGTTTCTTGGCATTTAATTTCTTGAGTTCTTTGTAGATTTTGGATATTAGCCCTCTGTCAGATGTGGGGTTGATGAAGATTTTCTCCCAGTCTGTAGGCTGCCGTTTTGTTCGAATGACAGTGTTCTTTGCCTTACAGAAGCTTTTCAGTTTCATGAGGTCCAATTTATTGATTGTTGATCTCAAGTCCTGAGCTGTTGGTGTTCTGTTCAGGAAGTTGTCGCCTGTGCCAATTAGTTCGAGGGTTTCTCCCACTTTATCTTCTAGTAGATTTAGTGTGACCAACCTTATGTTAAGGTCTTTGATCCACTTGGACTTAAGTTTTGTACAAGGAGATAAGTATGGGTCTAGCTTCATTCTTTTACAAATGGACATCCAGTTGAACCAGCACCATTTATTGAAGATGCTGTCCTTCTTCCATTGTGCCGTTTTGGCTTCTTTGTCAAAAATTAGGTGGCCATAAGTGTGTGGGTCTATTTCAGGATCTTCAATTCGATTCCATTGATCTACTGGTCTGTTTCTATACCAATACCATGCTGTTTTTACAACTATTGCTCTGTAGTAGAGCTTGAAATCTGGGATGGTAATCCCTCCAGATGTTTTTTTAATTGTACAGAATTGATTTAGCTATTCTGCGCTTTTTGTTGTTCCATATGAAATTGAGACTAGCTCTTTCCAAGTCTATAAAAAATTGTGTTGGTATTTTAATAGGAATTGCATTGAATCTATATATTGCTTTTGGTAGGATGGCTATTTTTATTATGTTGATCCTACCTATCCATGAACATGGGTGATCTAACCATCTTCTAAAGTACTCTTCCATTTCTTTCTTCAAGGGCTTGAAGTTCTTGTTGTACAGGTCCTTTACTTGCTTGGTTAGAGTTACCCCCAGTATTTTATGTTGTTTGTGGCTATTGTGAAGGGGGTTGTTTCCCTTATTTCTTTCTCAGCCCTTTTGTTTGTTGTATAAAGATGGGCTTCTGATTTTTTTGAATTAATTTTGTAGCCAGCCACTTTGCTGAAGGTGTTTATCAGCTGTAAGATTCTCTGGTGGAATTTTTGGGGTCGCTTATGTATAGTATCATATCATATGCAAATAGGGATAATTTGACTTCTTTGTTTCTGATGTTTATCCCCTTGATGTCCTTTAGTTGTCTTATTGCTCTAGCAAGCCCTTCAAGTACTATATTGAAGAGATATGGTGAAAGTGGTCATCCTTGTCTTGTCCCTGAGTTTAGAGGAAATGCTTCAAGTTTCTCACCATTTATTTTGATGTTGGCCACTGGCCTGCTGTATATTGCCTTTATTATTTCTAGGTTTGGCCCATGTATGCCCGTTCTCTCCAGAACTTTTAGCATAAAGGGGTGTTGGATTTTGTCAAATGCTTTTTCTGCATCTAGCGAGATTATCATTTGGTTTTTTTCTTTCATGTTGTTTATATGGTGAATGACCTTGATAGATTTTCGCATGTTGAACCATCCCTGCATCCCTGGGATGAAGCCTACTTGATCATGGTGTATGATACTTTTAATGTGTTCTTGAATTCGGTTTGGTAGTATTTTATTAAGTATTTTTGCATCTATGTTCATGAGGGAGATTGGTCTGAAGTTCTCTTTCTTTGTTGGGTCTTTGTCTGGTTTAGGAATTAGGGTGATTGTGGCCTCGTAGAATGAGTTTGGCAATGTTCTTTCAGATTCTATTTGGTGAAAGAGTTTGAAAAGTATTGGCGTTAGCTCATCTTTGAAGGTCTGGTAGAATTCCATGCTAAAGCCATCTGGCCCTGGCTTTTTTTGGTTGGGAGATTTTTAATGACAGTTTTTATTTCCTTAGGGGTTATAGGGCTGTTTAATCTGTTTATCTGATCTTGATTTAGCTTTGGTAGGTGGAATCTATCAAGAAACTTGTCCATTTCACTTAAGTTTTCAAATTTGGTGGAGTATAGATTTTTAAAGTAGGATCCAAATATTCTCTGGATTTCCTCAATGTCTGTTGTTATTTCTCCCTTCTCATTTCTGATTTTGTTGATTTGGGTTTTCTCCCTCTGCCTTTTGGTTAATTTGGCTAAGGATCTGTCTATTTTGTTGATTTTCTCGAAGAACCAACTCTTGGTTTCATTGATTCTTTGTATCGTTCTTTTTGTTTCTAAGTTGTTGATTTCAGCCCTTAGTTTAATGATCTCTTGACTTCTGCTGCTCTTGGGAGTGTTTGCTTCTTTTTTTTTTCCAATTACCCAGTTTTGCTGTTAATTAGGTAATATGAGCTGACAAAGTTTTCTTTTTGAAGGCACTTAGTGCTATGAATTTTCTTCGTAGCACAGCTTTCATTGTGTCCCATAGGTTTGGGTATGTTGTGTCTTCATTTTCTTTGGATTTTAAGAAGTCTTTGATTTCCTTCTTTATTTCTTCCCTGACCCACTGGTCCTCTAGTAAAGAGTTGTTCAATTTCCATGTGAGTGTAGACTTTCTGTTGATTCTTTTGCTATTGAAATCCAGCTTTATTCCATGGTGGTCTGCTAAGATACAAGGGGTTATTTCAATTCTCTTGTATCTGTTGAGACTATCTTTGTGTCCAATTATATGGTCGATTTTGGAGAAGGTTCCATGAGGTGCTGAGAAGAAGGTGAATTCTTTTGTGTTTGGGTGAAACGTTCTGTAGATATCTCTTAGGTCCATTTGGTTCATGATCTCTGTTAGACTCATTATTTCTCTGTTTGGCTTCTGTCTTGATGATCTGTCCATAGTTGTGAGTGGGGTGTTGACGTCTCCCACTATTAAAGTGTTTGGATAGATGTGCGATTTAAGTTTTAGAAGCGTTTCTTTTATAAATGTAGGTGCCTTTGTATTTGGTGCATAGATGTTCAATATTGAGATGACCTCTTGGTGTATATTTCCTTTAATGAGTATGTAATGCCCATCTCTTTTTTTTTTATTAACTTCAATTCGAAGTCTATTTTGTTTGATATTAGGGTGGCTACTTCAGCTTGTTTCCTGGGTCCATTTGCTTGGAAGACCTTTTCCCAGCCCTTTACTCTGAGGTAATGTTTATCTTCAATAGTGAGATGTGTTTCTTGTATACAGCAAAAAGATGGGTCTTGTTTACAGATCCAGTCTGTAAGTCTGTGTCTTTTTATTGGCGAGTTGAGTCCATTGATGTTGATGGATATTAATGACCAGGGGTTGTTATTTCCCATTATTTTGCTATAGCTGTCTGTCTTGTGTTTCTCTTTTATTTAGTTGCTGTGGAGGTTTCTATTTCCTCTGTTTTCTTGGGTGTAGTTATCTTCTCTGTGTTGGAATTTTCCTTCTAGGATCTTCTGTAGGGCTGAGTTTTTCAGGAGATATTGTTTGAATTTGATTTTGTCATGGAATATCTTGTTTTCTCCTTCTATGTTGATAGAGAGTTTTGCTGGGTATAGTAGTCTGGCTGGGCACCTCTGTTCTCTCAGGGCTTGTAGGACATCCGTCCAGGTCCTTCTAGCTTTTAAAATTTCTGAGGAGAAGTCAGGTGTGATGCTGATGGGTCTGCCATTGTATGTGACTTGGCCTTTTTCTCTTACAGCTTTTAATATCCTTTCTTTGTTCTCTACTTTTGGAGTTTCTATTATTATGTGGCGAGAGGAGTTTCTTTTCTGATCTAATCTGTTTGTTCTGTAAGCCTCTTGGATTTTTACTGGCATCTCTTTCTTTAGGTTTGGGAAGTTTTCTTCTATGATTTTGTTGAAGATATTTCCTGGACCATTGAGTCGGGAGTCTTCTCTTTCCTCTATGCCTATAATTCTTAGATTCCGTCTTTTCATTGAGTCCTTGATTTCTTGGATGTTGTGGGTGAGAGATTTTTTAGCCTTCTCATTTTCTTTGGATGTTGTACTGATTTCTTCTATCGAATATTCCATGCCTGAGATCCTGTCTTCCATCTCTTGCATCCTATTTTTCATACTCACGTCCGTAGTTCCTGTTCTCTTTTCTTGATTCTCCATTTCCTCTTTTAACTCTGACTGTGTTTTCTTTATTGTTTCCATTTCTATTTTCATGTCTTGAATGGTAGCGTTCGTTTTGTACATTTCCTTCTCCAGTTTGCTTGTTTTTGTCTGGAGATCTTTCATTGCTTTATCCTTTTCCTGTTCAAGCTGGGTCACTTTGGCTTGGAGCTCTTTAATGATTTTATTCATTGTTTTGACTTGTAGAATTGTGACTTCTTTGAATTCCTTCATAGTTTTAAGTTCTTCCTGAAGGGAGTTTATCACTTTCCATAATGTAGAATTGTCATCGTTTTCATGTGTTTCAGTTGTGGTGAGGTGGTTCGGGCTGGACGGAATAGCGTTGCTTTCTTTTGT
This sequence comes from Lophiomys imhausi, assembly GCA_907164525.1. Lineage (NCBI taxonomy): Eukaryota > Metazoa > Chordata > Mammalia > Rodentia > Muridae > Lophiomys > Lophiomys imhausi. The sequence continues at coordinate 517,373 of CAJQZJ010000221.1, forward strand.
TGGAGACATTTCACTCTGGGTTTTTTTTTTTTTTTTTTTTTTTTTTTTTTTTTTTTGGCCTCTGGCCCTGGGGGGTTTTTTTTTTTTTTTTTGCTGTCTTCTAGACTTGGGTCCAAAGGGGGCACTGTGGTGTAGGAGTTGCCTTACTCCACCCCTATAAGGAGAGTCATTCAGTCCCTCCTCCCAGGTGGGGACCTAATTAATTCAGGTGGCGGAGCTGTGCACAAGTAAGCTCTGATTCCCAGCTGGATGGGTCCTTACTAGTGCAAAAATTCAATATAGGACAGTTTCAAATATCTCACAGTTTGCCTGGGGTTGGTTCCTGTAGGGTGTAAATCTGCAATTCAGCTCCAATAGCCTTGCAGCTCCAGAGGCTTGGAAGCTGGCCTGTGATGTCACAGACTGGGATCTGAAGGCGCTTTGCAGTGGAGCTACTTCACTTCCAAGGGTCGCAACCTTTCCCAGATAATTGGATTGTCTGTGTGAGACCTGGGAGTGCCCAGCAGGGTGGGGATTATCTCTGTGTAGTTTCTGAATCTGTCCGCTGGGTATTAGGTTGGAACTTACTGGGTATTTCTCCTTTTGGGGGGATGGGTGATCCTGATTCCTGTGTGCAGTGGCTTCCTAGTGTGTCCGAGAGTAGGAAGTGGCGTCCTGCCCAGCCATCTTCCATGGTCCCTGTGTAGCTGGGTGAGATTTAGAAGGGGTAGTGCCCTTTGTACAGTGTCCTACAACACTTGCTGCCTTGTGACTGTTGACCCCGAAATCAAAATACGTCCACGCCGGCTGCCGCCATCTTGGATCCCCTCTCCAAATTTCTTATGTACATGAGGCTATGCTTCCTGTGACTGTACTTTTTCTTTGTGCTACTGATGTTATATGGCAAATAAATCCTCTGTCAGTTTTACACTATTGAAGAAAAATTGTAAGCAAGCATGCCTTGAAAATAAAATGAATGTTCAAAATAAGAGAACATCAAAATTCTCATACAACATGTAACTTTTGACTCCTTTATCATTACAAAAAAATTGAAATATTTCTACAGAATAAAGGGTAAGTATTTATTTTTGATCAAGTAACATCATAGGTTTATAAACAGAATATAGTCTTAATTTATTGATAATTAATTTTTAAGTGATTTGCTAGTATCTATTTTTCTCTTTCTATTTTCAGAAATGAAAATTCTGAGACAAATCTGAATTAGTCAATGGTGCATTCCAGAATACTCTAGACAATTTGATTAGCAACATTAATATTTTAATGATGTCTGAGAAGGGTTAGTGCAAGCAAGGGATTAATATTTTTCAGGAAATTTATATTTTCCCTGATAATAATAAGGACAGGATTAGTTTAGCTACCTGCTCTACTAAGATGAAAATGTGATGTTGATTTGTAGAAAATAAAATAAAACAAAATACAAAAGTATTGTTTTAAATCTGAAAAGGAATTATTTTCTTTACTTAGCTGGTAGTCACATAATTTGTTGAGGGCCTAACAAATTTTAGAGAGGTTTCAAAAGCTCCACATTATTATAAAATATTCCCTGAGATAACATTATAATCATGTATGTTAATTAACCCATATAAGCTATAAATAATCTATTTTTACTCTTTTGTTCTTATAATAGTAAGTTTCTATCCATGGATCTTCCTAAAAATTACATATAATATTTTCTTAGAATTTCACCTCATATACAGAAGAATAGATTTAATTGTTTATAATATGAACCTGATGCAAGCTACTGAACTGTAAGAGTCATTTTCTTCTCAAATACAAGGTCACAGTTTTATTGTGTCCTTTAGTTCATGACATCTTCCATCAACTTTTCTGGCTGAAGATTGATCTCTCCCTTCTGCCTGCCATCTAGATTGTCAGATATATAGTTTTATTAGGATTGACCTGTCAACCATGAGATGTTGTCAGCCACAGCCTAAAAATAAAAATAGTTCATATTTTCCAGAAATCAAAGATGTTCTCTGGTAAACTTTTAGCATGTGTGCCCCATTAGGAGTGCCGGCAATGACTATTCATTTTAGTTCACGATAGCATCCTTAAATTAAAAACAATGCTTGTGATACATCATATTTGACAGGTAAATATATCTGTGGAAAGATATGAAAAGACTTATCCTAAAATATAACACATTCTAAATGATAACAGTCCCACAGTAAGAATGATTCCTCTCATAAGAAAGGAGATATGCTGTCCTACTTTTCTGTTGGTAGGACTGGTTTAGATCTTTGTAGAAATCACAGTTTGTGATTGCTTTAAACACTTCTATCCCTTCATGTCCATGGCTTCTGTGCATCACTCTACTCACAGCATAATTATTTAACACATACTAGGATACTCCCTCACATTGCAGTGTGAGGATTCATGAAAAGTAAATCTGAAAATGAGGACTGGATGTATTAGATAAGTTAGTTGAGTGTTTCTCTGGCATTGACAATGTCTGTCCTAGATATACTCCCAAGCAGTACCTAAAGCAGCTGTAGTATGCATGTCTGTATTCTTAGCACTAGGGATGTGGGGACAGGGCAAGCAGAATGTTAGTGTCATGGTCAGCTACATAAAAAGTTCAAGGTAATTCTGAACTTCAGTTAAAAACAAAGAAAAATATAAAATATCGTACAAAGTAGAATAAGATATTGGGCTTCAGAATTGGGGTTTTTAGACCAGTATTCCCTTTCTAATTTTTTTTATTTTTAATCATTGTATATCCAATGACACATAAACAACCTAGTACCTATCACAGCTCATTTTCCTTGGTTTTAATTCCTAGTAACAAGAAAATAGTATAGGATTCTCATTTCCTTCATGTCAGAACAAGAATCGTGGTTCTGGGCCATTTTGATAACCATTTGTTCTGTTTCAACTCCTTTTTTTTGGGGGGGGGTGGCATGTATCCCTGTGTTTCTCTATGTATCCCTGAATGTCTTAGACTCGCTTTGTAGACCAGTTTGGCCTTGAACTCACAGTGATCTGCCTGCCTCTGCCTCCTAAGTGCTGGGATTAAAAACATAAGCCACCATGTTAAACTCAGCTCCTTCATTTCTATAATCTCTTCTTTATTTACTCTTGACAAGGAAAAATACTGTTGAAAAGAATTGCATTGTTTGTTTCTGCGTTTCTAATATGAGTTCTGCCTCAAGGTAGATCTGAGCAATTTAGAACAGGGCAAGTCTCCCAAGAGACATGACCAATAAGCAGAAAGTGGAGAAGACAGTGTGTGCTTTCATTGTCTGACATATAAATACACTCGGTTTAAGGAAATGTGTGGCCTTAGCCCAAGCTGTCAGTCTAGCATATGAACTAACTGCTTTTAAGCACCTTCCTCTCATCCTTATCCACACACTTGCTTTCTTAGATGATCATCCAGTTGTTATTTCATCCCCAGAAACATCGTAGGGTGTCATAGCCATCTGCCTAATAGTGATTTGGGACACTTAAGTAGAATTGATTCCAATTCTTAAGCTAAGATGTCCTAATTATGCAGTAAATTCACCTCAGCAGTCATCATAACCTCAACCAAGATATGTTGTTCAGATTTTTTCTCTTTAATGTGCTTTTATGATATTTTAATTATAATTTTAGCATTATTTATGTTTATCACTCTAACTTAATATCTGTCTGTTAGTCTCATATTGGACTCATATGAAGTCAGAGATCATATTGTGTTCAACAATGTGTGAGAATTAAGCAATGTTTTTGCAAATAGGATTTCTCCAAATTACCCAAAAACTGTCTCACTCTGTATACCAATAATAAACAGGCCTAAGGATAAAATCTGATTTTGTTAAAAAACTATCCTTCCTCTTCAAATGAACTATTACCAAGTTTGACCTCCAAATTTGCCTGCATTCTGGACTAAATTTTAATATATTAATCAAATATACTAATGTATAATATATATTATTACTAATTTATACAGTGTTGCATATCATTAGTAATATATTAGTAATAATGTATATGTGTATATAATATATATCATCAAATTATTCAGAGAATATAGATTAAAGTTTTGAACTCTGCATAGCTGGGAAATCTCTAGTTTTAAGAGGGAATACATCTCTAACCATTTTTGTGCAAATCAAAGTGGGAACTTCTGCTCTGGCACAAGTCACATTATAATAGTTATCTAGGTGACCTTATTGCTAGAAAGACTGACTAAGCACTAAGTATTGTCATGGCTCAAAGCCTTGAAAAAAGTAGTATTGCAATCAGAAATTCACTGTATAATTTATGCTACGGAACCATCAAGTTCAAAAAATTAGTTTAAGGTAGTTAATTCAGATGCTTGCAGACTCTTGTAAGTCACTTAAATATATGTAAAGGAGTTACATGTAAGAGAATCAGTTCTGTTAAAGAGACTATCTAATTGACAATAGAAATTATTAGAAAACAACAACAACAAAACCAATTCACTAAAATCCTAAATACTCTAAAAAAGCTATACTTGTTGGCAACTGGAAGAAGACTGTATACTGATGCCATGTTCATCATTGTTAGAAAAAAAGTAAAGAATCTTAGCCATATTTTCTCTTATATACTGCTTGATTTCCCACAGATTTTTGAGTTTCATGTGTATCCATTTTAACCTTGATTCTTCCAGGTTTTGAATATTTCGTCATATCTGGCAGATTTCAGACCTCAACATTCCCAAATAGTTCTGCTTTTAAATTGCATTTACTTTCAGAAGAGTGAAAACTAATTTCAGATAACCCTAGACCATCAAAGGACCCCACAGTATTCAAGTGGCCTCTCTTCAGTTAACTGTGGAAGGGGAGGAGAAAGTAGTAAAAGCAATCTAATTAATTCAAAGTGTTATATTCAAAGAACAGCTTTATTTTGTATGTTCAGTAGATTTTCTTTCAAGTTTCTAGGTCAGTAGGCAAAAAGAAATACCATATTTTAGAAGGCATTATTTTATAAAGTCATGACACAAAATATTTTCTGTAAAAGCAAATGCAAAATAATTTATTTAAAATGCCCTTTATTTTCTTCCCGATATCTAAAGTACTGGTACTTCCCTCAGCATTTGGTAAACTGCCAGCTCCCAGGATTTTACCACCATAAAGGAAGTATATGTTTATACAAATGTCAGTATTGTTTTACATAGACATTTATCCTTCATCTACTGAGTATCAAATTTCATCTTTAAAATATGTTCAAAATAAAGGAATCATATTTTTCAGTTAATCATTGAAATGAACAACATCAAGAAACTCTACGATAATGAATTCCAATAAGCTCTATTTTTAAAACATTTACTTATTCGAGTATTACATGTATATGAGTGCGCTGTCTTCATTCATTCCATTGAAAGCAATCAGACCTCATTATAGATGGTTGTTGCTGGAAATTGAACTCAGGACCTCCATGAGAGCTAGCAGGTGCTCTTAACCACTAAGCCATCTCTCTATCCAAAGCCATCACTCCAGACCTCCAGTTAAATCTTAATTCATGTAATTTTGGTATTTCAAGTAAATTTGGCTTAAAAAAGATTCTTTTGTATTCTAGCAATATGAATTATCATCTATCATAAATAGATTTTCATTTCTCAAGAATTAAGACTTAGTACACCTTAGGTAAGTCAAGAGAATCAGCATCTGTATGTGAAATTCAGAAGGTCTACAGAAGCTCCATCTATTGTGACAACTATTCAATTTGGATACACAGATTAGGAGATCCATTCATTTGTGGCAAAGAAAGGGATAATTGAGTGTTGAAATTTATTAATGACTAAATAATACTATCTCATGTTTCCTTTTACAATTTCGTAATGCATTAGCTTAAATTAAATGCAACTGCCAAAAAGAAATAAAAATGAAAAAAAAAACTCAAAACAAAACAAACAAACAAATGCAACAAGGATGTTGTAAACCGCAATGTAGTAGGTGATGGAAAAGGTACAGAAGCTGCAGACAAGCCTTGGAGCCATGCATAGAGAATCTGAGAACAGACTGGGCTACATGAGGCATTTTTCATCCTTGTACTTGAATTAAACCAGTCTAAGACCAGCCTTGGCTACATGAGACCTTGTTTCAAAATAAGAAAACAATAACTCAATAGAAGCTTAAAACCCTACATATTTGGCTAGAGCACTGAATACAAAGTGCCCATTGTCTCCTTAAAAATGCAATGCAATAACCTTTTGTAGATAGTTTGGCCATTTAAAAATTTTTAAGGGAAATAAATGCTTATAGAATTTTCAAGCTTATGCAGACTCACAGAAAAGATGAATACATTTTGCTAGATTTCATGCATTTCAGAAAATTGTCAGAAAAGAATGGGATGTTATGCTATATATCCACATATTTTTTGTCTCTCATATGTACAGGTGTATCTTAAATATGTGTACAATTGTAAACAATCATCTGGATGTCTGTATAGTGCTTGCAAATCTGTACTATGAAGATTTAAATTAAATCTGTGAATTCATTGCATAAAACTTCTATGTTTTTTCCCAAAATCCTGCTACCTTTATTCATTTTTTTTCATTTATCAATTTTCAATATTTCCATAGGTTAGAGATAGAAGAATGTCCCTGTTTTGTCTAAAATGAGGTAAAGTGTGATATAAGTAAACGTTAAATTATCAATATTTACCAAACATATAAAAGCAAAATCATTCAAAGATAGTCTTTTCTAATCTTTTCTTACTAAAATCTTTGTCTTGAATTCCAGATTGTGACATACCAACACCAGACAAATTATCTTTGGTCATTCCCAGTAGGCTGTTGGACTTCATCATCACAAATATCTAGTTCCTTGGAGGTCAAAAAGTGAGCATCTCAGGAAAGAAAACAATGCAAACAAACTATAGTTACCCCCTGTATTAGATGTAATATATGCATGAAAATCCAGGATTGACTGCTATTTGGGATCTCTGGAAATTTGTGATATTTTTCTATGAAAATATATGAGTTAGCTTCAGGAACTAGAAAGTGGCTCATCAATTAAGAATTCTTGCTGCTCTCCAGAGAACTTGAGTTCTGTTCCCAGAACAGAGTGTTGAGTGACTCTCAGTTTGCTGTAACTCCTATTCCAGGAAAATCTACTCTTAGCCTCGGGATGAAATGGTATCATACAGTGTTTCACTGAAGGCTGAACCAAGCTTATTCTCTTGTTCTTTCCACACTGATATGTGTGAGTCTCTCTATTAATAGGCAATACCTACAAGGAGTCACATCTTTAATGAGAGATAAGTGATATACTTATCTGTCTGTTTAAAAAAATATTAGGATTGTTTAACACTATGAATACATTGTTCGTAAAGGTGTTAAACATGCAAAAAGGGGAGAAAAGTAATCAAAAGTATTACCTATCTGTGAAATATGAGAGCTCCAAAGAGAATACACTTGGCGGGCTGGAGAGATGGCTCAGCTGTTAAAGGCTAGGCTCACAACCAAAAATATAAGAATACACTTGGCAAGATGATGAAGTGATCTGTTATGTATTCTGAATGTTAATTGATCTGCTTTCAGAGGCCTGCTTGTTGTTCAAAGCCATAAGTGCACCAAGTGAAGCTGTGTTACCTTGCTTGCTAACCATTGTCTCTTGTTGAATAAATAAATGCGAAGGCCTGTGATTGGGCAGAGAGAGAGAGAGAGAGAGAGACAGAGAGAGAGAGAGAGAGAGAGGTGGGAAAGGGTTATAGGGCTCTGGAGGAAGAAATGAACGTGGGAAGAAGCAATGAGAGGAGAGAAAGGAGGCACAATGAGTTAAAGATGGAAGAACATCATGCCATGTCGCCTGGAGCATTCAAATACCATTGAGAATAACACTCCAAGGGGACTATGTATATAAGGGGTCTTATATGGAGAATAGAATTATAAGTTAGAGTAGATGGGCCAAGATTATACAATCAAGGAAAAGGCTTGTTAAAATCCATCAGGTGTCTCTGTGTGTTCATATATAGTGGCAGGTTAAGACTTAATACTACCCACCAATTAAGTGTAATATTGGAAAATAATTTAGATAATTATTACTACAGCAAAATATGCCTATTGCTGAAATTATGGGATGAATATTATGGCAATAAGGACCCATTTATTATTGAACTTAAGTCTCACTCATGTAATTCACATCTTATATTGTGAACTAAGCCAAGAATACATGACTAGGTAGATCATAGAGCCTAAGGGAGAATCTACTACTATTTTTGTCTATGTTGTATCCAATCTGTATCCTATGTTGGCATTCAATCAAATGGTGGCTCTTTTCTTCTGTTAATATAATCTATAAAATTCCTTATAGACAGTCTCAGATATTTGTCTCTACAGTGATTCTAAATCCTGTTAAGTTGACAATTGAAACTACTAAGAAGTGCAACATTTTGTTTTGCTTCTTTTTTGTTTTGCTTTGTTTTATTTGGTTTTTAAACAAGACCAACATAGGCAGACAACAAAGGAAAGATAACCCAAGAAAATTACTAAATAACTGAAGAGGTTCTTCACAGCAAAACAAATAATCATCAGAGATGAAATATGGCCCATGTAGCTGACACAAACCTTTACAGACTATCTATCTGAAAAATGATCGATTTTTCAAATACAAAAAGAACTTTTAAAAAATGGTATCACACAAAAATATCCTATAGGACAACAAATTAAAAATCACAATTAACAAATATACAATTGCTTTAAATAGGAATTTATAAAAAATATGATATACAAATGGTCAAGGGATACAAAAGAGAAAAACTCGAAGTCACTACTCAGTGACCTACAATTCAAAACCACCATGAGATATTACCTCCAATATTCAAAAGACAATTACCTAGAAGCAGTAGAAAGAAACAATATTATCTATTATCAAAAGAAACGATATTAAAAGTGCTGTAAAGGACAGAATGTACACAAGCACTTGCCTATTTGTGTGGGAATGAAAATTGGTATAGCCGTTACAGAAAAGATTATGCTGAGTTCTCCAAAAGTTAAAAATTGAACGTCTATGTCATCCAGTATTCTCATTACTTGATTTGTTCCCAATTTCTGACCCAAGATGTATACTCTCTCTTTTTCAGAATTGTGGAATCAAAGCAAAAATGAAGATCCAATTATGCAAGAAAATGTCTTCTTCAGTCAGAGAATACAGTGAAGTTATGTAATGAACAGACAGCTTCCTTCTTAATTGAAGGCCCTTTAAAGAAAAATGAGGAAATGAATTTCTGCTTATGATTATCAGTGTCAGTCAAGACTGGGTATGGGTTTTGGTCCATTAAAGAATTCATAAAGCTAAATAAACACTTCCTACTTTGAATCATTATTGAACTGACTTAGCATCAAAGCAGACCGAGATGGCACAATTGAGTGGGGTTGTTATTTGGATGCAAATATATGTTAAACGTGGCACTATTTATAGTAGAAACCATATTACATTGTTCTTTTTAGTCTGGTTTCAGAAGAGCAAAGGTCATGGGTGCCCACATAGTTGTCTTTGGCTTTTAAAAAATAATTAGCTTATTTATTCATTGTTATAAGACCTTTGTAATTGTAGAAGGAAATTAATGTTTTCATGATTTGAAAGCAGCCTTACTTGGTGATAGACATAGGTAAACTGAAACTAAAATGGGTCTATGGTTTTAATTTCAAGAGACAGGGTTTTATTTTTTTAACAGTTGTTACTTTGTTATGTCTCCATTGTCACATCCCCTCCCTCAATCTCCTCCCAGCCCCCCCCCCCCCCCCCTTTCCCCCCCTCCCCCCCCTCCCATGCCTCTGGTGTGGGATGTCTCCTTGTATTAGCCCCCCTCAGGTTATTTGTCACATGAGGTCTAAGAGCTTCCTCTTGCACAGGAGACAAACATGGCAGTTCCACTAGAGTGGGGTGTCCCACTAACAGGCAACCAAGTCTATGTTACTGCTCTTTTGGGTCTATTGATTGTAGGATGTTTATCTTGTAATATATGGCTAAAATCCAGTTATAAGTGAATATATGTCATGTATAACTTTCCTAGTCTGAGTTAGCTCAATCATGATGAGCTTTTCTAGTTCCATCCATTTAGTTGCAAATTGCAAGATTTGCTTGTTTCTGATAGCTGAGTAGTAATCCATTGTGTAAATGTACCACAGTTTTTTTTTTTTTTTTTTAATCCATTCTTAGGTTGAGGGACATTTGGGTTGTTTCCAGTTTCTAGCTATTACAATTAGCTCAGGTCGTAACTTGCTCTATTGCTTAAGCTGATCTTGAAATTAGAATTCTACTACATCTGGTCGATTTTCTTGACTATTAGAATTACAGACATGTGTCAACATGTCCAAGAGACTGTTCTATCGTTATGTTTTAAATGTTCTGTATGTTTGTGTTCTCTTTTTACAAATGATTTTGTCAAAATTTTTTCTAGAATTATTTTCTCTTTTTTTCATGTTTTTTTTCAGACTCAAAAGTTGAATATGGTATTTATTCATTTATATGTGGCTATTAGCTATGACCTTAATGATAACCAGGCTACAGTCAATACAAACAGAGGGTAGGTATACAGTAAAGTACTAGAGGGAACAAATTTCTCTCTCTCTCTCTCTCTGTCTATCTGTCTCTCTCTTTTAAATATATTTTTATTTGTGTTTTTTAATATTTATTTATTACTTCAAGTTACATCTACATCACAGTGCCCTCTTTCCACATCCCCTAGTCCTGCCCTCCCACCCTCTACCCCCTATCCCTTCATCCTACTCCTCCAGAGTGGAGTGTCCCTACATATCAGTCCATCGCCCCAGGCCAAAATCCTCCTCATACACTGGGGGGGGGGGGGGGGCTGCAAGACAGCACCACTAGGGCAAAGTGTCTCATTGACAGGTAACAAAGTCTATGTTCATGTCCTTTGGTGCATTGGCTGTAGTATAGTTATCCTGTACTATATGACTAAAATCCAACTATAAATGAATAGATGCCATGTGCATCCTTCTGAGTCTGGGTTAGCTCACTCAGGATGAGCTTCTCTAGTTCCTTCCATTTGACTGAAAATTGCATGATTTCATTGTTTCTGATGGCTGAGTAGTATTCCATTGTGCAGATGTACCACAATTTTTTTTATCCATTCCTCAGTTGAGGGGCATATGGGGTTGTTTCCAGTTTCTATCTATTACAAATAAAGATGATATGAACATAGATGAGGGAATGTCCTTGTGGTTTGGTGAGGAATTATTTGGATGTATACCCAGAAGTGGTATGGCTGGGTCTTAAGGTAAAGTTTTCTAAGATATTGCCAACTGATTTCCATAGTGGTTGTACAAGTATGCACTGCCACCAGCAATGAAAGAATATTCCCCTTTCTCCACAACCTTGCCAGCATGTGCTGTCATTTGAGTTTTTGGTCTTAGCCATTCTGACAGGTGTGAGATGGAATCTCAGTTCTAAGAGCATAAATTCCTCTTTATATTGAAATTCTCTCATCAGTTTTATCCATCAGGGACATGATTTTTGGTATGTGCATGCTAGTGTGTGTGTGTGTGTGTGTGTGTGTGTGTGTGTGTGTGTGTGTGTG
>CAJQZJ010000221.1:528869-543431 GCA_907164525.1 Lophiomys imhausi
TGTGTGTGTGTGTGTGTGTGTGTGTGTGTGTGTGTGTGTGTGTGTGTTAATACTAAAATGCATCACCAAACTTAAAGCCATGCAAATTTTCTATTAATCAAATTTCTAGCAGTTTTATACCTCCTTATTCTAATCTTTGGTATATGATTCTTTTACAAGTCTATTTTAAAAATATTGTTTATTTGTAATGTATTTTTTCTTATTTTTTAAATTATATCACCCCCATCATGATATATGTCTGAATAGAAAATGTAAAATTAAATCAAGAAAAGAAAAGTACTGTGATGATCACTCAATTTTGTAAGATTGGCAGTTTGGCCCAATAACTCCCTTTTATGATAATTTTTTACATACCACCCTGTGTCCAGCCCAGGTGAAAGGGTCCAATTGACCAGGAATAGAACCAGGACACAAAATGAGTCTGTTCCTTTTCGTTTTGTTTCTCTTGGATATTTGATCACATAAAGCAGAAAATTTACTAAAGCAACTAGGTTATATAATTTAGAGATGGAGTGTTTAGTATATTTCTCTTTTACTGAAGCTAACACTCTGTTTAATCAAGGTTGTTGTTGTCAAATTATGTAGAGTCAAGGTATTTGAAGCTATTGCATTTTTATTATAGGAAAAAAAAAGAGTTTTAATTAAATTTTGACAAGTTCCTACAGCCTGCCTTCAAGACAACAATAGTCTGTTGTCTATCAATTATACCAATAAAAGTGATAAATGGTTAAAATATGTATTTCTTTCCTTTTTTAAAAAACTATGATTACCAAACTTCTCCTCCCTTTTCCCCTCTCAACCTCTTCCTACATAGCTTTCTTTGCTCTTTTTAAAATTCATTGCCTCTGTTTTACATTAACTGTTGTTTTGTATATATATATATATATATATATATATATATATATATATATATTTCCAACTCTTAACATTTGGTAATCTTCTCAACAAGGTAACATCTTTTTGCAACATATGGAAGACCACATCCAAACAAAATGAAGAACTGTAGAGTTCAGATCCAGGGCTCCCACCAGCAACTCACATAGTTAAAGTTTAGAGAACACTGAAAAGGGGTAAAATGATTATAATACTCAAGAGGATCAGGAAGTTTGTTATAATTATGTTTTAGCATTTCATTGAAGTGACTTGACCAATAGTTGAGCATTTACATTCTTAGATAAGAAATCATTATTGAAAAAAGGATTTAAGACACCATAAGTAATATTGTGAGGGTCTAATGTGTTTTCCTTTTCAGATCTTCCTTAAAAATAAGAAAAGCAGCCTTGCGTAAGATTGGGTCCATCAACATTCTGTCATGGGTGAGGGATGAAACCACACTCCTCTCTGAAGGACAATGTGTGATTGTAGAGATATGTATCATTTTCTTCAGTTGTATGACTTCTGATAAGTCACCCATGCTCTAATCAAACTCTCTACCCATGTTCAGGAACACAGCTCTGTAACCGAACTTTTAAATTATTATTTAACACTTATTTATTTATTACTAAATTCACTTATAACAAAAACCAACAATTTCTTAACTATTAAACCTATAAGTTCCTACAACCCCTTTAACCTATCTACTAAACCAATTGATAATTATAACAACCACTTTCATAACCTTTTAGAATGATAACAGTCTCTGGGGCAGGTCCTCAGTCGTCAGGAACACAGTCTTTGCTGTAGATTCTTTAACGCACTTAGCAGTCCTTTTTCTGGATCTCTCAGATGCAGGTTCATCAGGGTAAGTTGGTTATTGCAGTCTCACCTTAAATAAGGCTTCATGCTTTCTTCTCTGTGGGAGACCCCAGCCGTCTTGCAGGCCAACTTACTTCTTTTGAATCAGGAACTCAGCTGCTCTGCCTCAGTCCTTAAAGCCAGGCACAGTTTCCCCTAGGCCACTGATCGGACAGATCAAACCCCTCCAGGCAAAAGCTGAGCCACAGGGTCCAGTCCTTGGCCTTTTGGTGTCTTGCTCAGGCTTTCTTTGCTCACCGGCTTCTTTCTGCTTCAGGGAGAGAGCTGGCCATCAATGGCCAGCCCTTTTTTCAGCAGGACTCTTGGAGCTCTCTAGCATCAGGTGTCTCTTCTTCTTCTGGGCTCCATGCACTGTCCTTAAATAGGAGGAACTCTGTTTCAGCTTAATTTGGGCTCCACCCACTTAGCAGCTGAAAACAGGTCAGGCCAGATACTTTGTTTCTTCAAGTCTATTGAGTCTTTCCTGTTTTTCCTGACTTCAACCTTGTTTTTCAGTCTATTAAGTCTTTCCTGTTTTTCCTGACTTCATGCTGATAATGTTCTTCAGGCCCCGAATTAAGAGACAGTATCAGAAACTCCTATATATTTTCTAAATCTAATTTATCTAACCCCTACACAGCTCTAATTAAACTCAGAGGATCACTCAAGAAAAGAAGATGTAAAACAAAAAGGGAGTGCGACGAGGATAATGCTTAGTGTTATGTAAATATATGAAACTGCTTGACAATATCAAATGAAAGAAGAAAAAGGTTATATGCCTCAGAACATTAAAGGTTTAAGGAACCTACATATTTACAATAGCATCTATAAGGTAAAAATTCTTAGAATTTCATATAACAATTTTTTTGAGTTTTTTGTTTATTTTACATTCCAATCATCATTCCCCTCCCTCCCTTCCTCCCAGTCTGTGCCCTGCCACCCACTTTCCCCATACGCCCCATCCAGTACCAATCCTCTCTGGTACATCAAACCACATCAGGACTAATTCTATTGAGACATGATAAGGCAGATCTGCCAGGAAAATGTGCTCCAAAGGGAGGCAACATTGTCTAAATCTGGGGTAGACCCTGTTCCAGTTGATAAGGGATCCACTTGAGGACCAAGCAGTTCATCAGCTTCATATTTGTAGTGGGCCTATAACCAGTCCTTGCAAGATATTTGCTTGATGGTTCAGTCTCTTTGAGCTCCCTTGTGTCTGAGTTAATTGGATATGTGTGTCTTCTTGTGGTGTCCTGATCCCTCCAGTTTCCTCAAACCTTCCCCTAGCTTTTCCTCAAGACTCCTTGATTTTGGCCTAGTGTTTGGCTGGGGGGGACAGGGTCTCTGCATCTGTTTCCATTATCTACTGGATAAGGCTTCTCAGATGGCAGAAGCTTTGTTGGATTCTGGTCCATATAACAAATTTTGATCATATTCTTTCTCTCTGTAGAATTTATATTTTAAATAAAATAATCTGTGATGCTATCTTTTGTATGTTTTAAAGAAAAAAATGGACACATGTATCTATCTATCTATTCTATCTATCTATCATCTATCTATATACATATACAAATACCTATGTATATTAATATACATTCACATGTATGTGTGTGGGTATATAGTCAAACTGAGCTACATAATCAATAATAAATGTATATTTACTTTTGACAAGATGCATTAAAATGTCCATTGTCATGATTGCCAGTATTTTCTCTAATAGCAGTTTGTTTATTAATATATATTTCAGTATTTGTAAAACAAAAATGACTCTGAGATTTCATCTCACATCACATAAGACCAGAAACTCAAATGACAGAACAAGCTGTAGAGGACATGGAGAAAGGAGAACACTCCTCCATTATTGTTGGGAGTGAAACCTTGTACAACTACTTTGGAAATCCATCTGGAAGTATCTCAGAAAATTATAAATAGTTCTAAATCAAGACCCAGCCATACCACTCCTGGACATATATATTCAAAAGGTTCTCTACCAAATCACAAGGACATCAGCTCATTCATAGCAGCTTTATTTGCAACAGTCAGAAACTGGAAACAACCCAGATTTCCTTCAACCAAAGAATGGATAAAAAGCAAAACAAAACAAAACACAAAACAAAAAACTGTGGTACATTACACAGTGAAATACTACTTGGCTATCAGAAACAAGGAAATCATGGAATGTGCAACCAAATGGTTGGAACTAGAAAAGCTCATCTTGAGTGAGCTAACCCAGACTCAGAAAGATACTCATGGTAAGTATTCACTTTTAACTGAATATTAGCTATATATACAGGACAACCATCCTACAACCCACAGACCCAAAAAGAAAGGAACCTAGCATAACTATCCTATGAGAAACGCCACCTAGGAACTGATTGAAACAGATGCTAAGACACATAGCCACACATTAGGTGCAGCTCTGAGAGCAATGTGCAAGAGAGGAATGAGGAATAGAGATACACAGAGGGAACAAGAACTCCACATGAAGATCAACAGAACCAATCATACCAGCCCCCTAGAGGCTTAAAAAGACTGAAACACTATCCAAAAAAATAAGAATCTGTTGACTAGATCTAGATCCCATAGATGATTGGCAACTTGGTGTTCATACAGATCCCTTAGTAAGTGGGGGCATGCATAGGAGGAGGTTTCTCTGTCATGGACTCAGTAGCCTGTTAGTGGAGCTCCTCACACTAGCTGGGCTGCCATATCAGACTCCATTGCAAAAGGAAGATCTTAGCCCTCGTGTGTGTCTTATGAACTGAGGGGGGTTGGTATGTGAAGTATCCCCTCATCTGAGGAGGAGGAGAGGATGGAGATGGGGAAAAGGGTGAGAAAGTGGCACCAGGAGAGGAGGATGGAGGAGGATGTGATCGAGATGTAACCTGAAAAAATAAATTACTTAAAATAAATATTTATAAAAACCCCGCAAAAACAGAAGTAGCCTGCCTGTGTTTTAATAATATTGTAAAATTGTGTTCTAGCAGCTATTTTAGGTTGTCCTAAGTTATTCAAAAATTCCTACAGGATTTAAAATACCTCAGGAGGGACAAGTAACAGTATAATTCCACAGCATAGTGCAGATAAAGATCACAAGTTATTGCTGATTGGAGCTACCTAAGATTAAAGTCAGTGTGGATTAAAACTAGGTGAACATTATTGTTTCTGGTATCTAGATGTAGCTAAGAGTATAATGAAAAATATTGAAAGAATAACTTAAATGTCTAAAGACAATGTATATAAAGATTAATTTAGATCTGGAGAATATGGAGAAGTGATGCCTTTTACCCATAACAGCATGGGTTCAAACCATCACAATATCTCTCAAAAAAATTAAACATTAAGGTAAAATTCTACAGCTAAACCTTTGTTACATTTAGGAATTTCTTTCTTATTAATGTTATTAGACAATGTCAAGCATGGATATAATTTATACTGATTACCTTCTTCAATCACCCTCCTCCCTCCACTCTGCCCTGACCAACTCAGCTTCCTCCACCCAGATCCTCACTAGACCCTTCCTATAACTTTTTGTTTTGTTTTGTATTGTTTGGGGATATATTTATTGTAACCTGGGTCAATATCTATGGAGACATGCTGCGATCATTGGTGGGTTACACAACTGTGGGGCCTTGAATGAAAATGGTAACCTAAGGACTTATATTTCAATAATTGTTTTCCAGGTGGTAGTTGTTTGGGGAGGATTAGGAGGTGTAGATTTGGTGCAAGAACTGGGTCACTAGGGGTTGAATTTGAGGATTCAAAAGACTCCCACTATTCTAAGTTCATGGTCCCTCCCTCCTAACTGCAGATCAAATGTGAGCTCTCAGTTCTATCTCTCATGCCTACTGCTTGATGCCCCACTGCCCTGCCCTGCATGATGGACTCATTCCTCCAAATCTGTATGCCTATTTCAATACTTTGAAAAGTTGTCTTAGTCATAGTGCTTTGTCACAGCAATAGAAAATTACTAAAACAGGGATTGAAAATATTTTTTCTACTTTCTCAAACTGTCATTAGCGAGTTGCTCAACAGTGAAATGTAGGGCCTTGTGAGTCTTTCCTCCGTGTCTAATGTTGAAGGACCTATTCTTTTTGTTTGTTTGTTTGTTTATTACTTCAAGTTACATCTCCATCACAGTTCCCTCCTCTACCCTTCCCAGTCCCACTCTCTCTCCCCTCTCCCAACTACCCTACTCCTCCCGAGTGGGTTTCCCCTACATATCAGCCCCCCCACCCTCAGTTCAACAGTCATATGAGTGTTAAGAGCTTCCTCTTGCATTGGGGGCCTATATGGCAACTCTATTATTACAAAGTGTCCCACTAACAGGTAATGAAGTCAATGTTCCTGTTCCTTTTGTGTATCCATTATAAGATAGTTATCCTGTACTACATGGCTAAAATCCAACTATAAATGAATAGATGCCATATGCATCTTTCTGAGTCTGGGTTAGCTCACTCAGGATGAGCTTTTCTAGCTCCATTCATTTGGCTGCAAATTGCAAGATTTCATTGTTTCTGATGACTGAGTAGTAGTCCACTGTATAATTGTACCACAGTTTTGTTTTTGTTTTTGTTTTTTTTATCCATTCTTCAATTGAGGGACATTTGGGTTGTTTCCACTTTCTAGCTATTACAAATAAAGCTGCTATGAACATAGATGAGGAAACGTCCTTGTGGATTGGTGAGGAATCATTTGAATGTATACCCAGAAGTGGTATGGCTGGGTCTTGAGGTAGAGCAATTCCAAGTTTTCTAAGATATCACCAGACTGACCTCCATAGTGATTGTACAAGTTTGCACTCCCACTAGCAATGGAGGAGGGTTCCCCTTTCTCCATAGCCTCGTCAGCATGTGCTGTCCTTTGAGTTTTGATTTATCCATTCTGACAGGTGTGAGATGGAATCTCAGAGTTGTCTTGAGTTTTTGAGTTATATTTCTCTGATGATTAAGGATGTTGAGCATTTCTTCAAGTGTCTCTCTGTCTTTAGAGATTCCTCCTTTGTGAATTCTTAGTTTAGCTCTGTTCCTCATTTTTTGTTTGGATTATTTGGTTTCTTGGTGTTTAATTTATTGAGTTCTTTACAAATTATGGATATTTGCCCTCTGTCGGAAGTGGGGTTGTTAAAGATCTGTTTCCAATCTGTAGGTTGTCATTTTGTTTTAATGACAGTGTCCTTTGCCTTACAGGCACTTTTCAGTTTCATGAGGTCCCATTTATTGATTGTTTGTCTTAGAGCTTGAGCTATTGGTGTACTGTTCAGGAAGTTATCACCAATGAAATTGAGGCTTTTCCCCACTTTCTCTTCTATTAGATTTTGTGTTTAGGGCTTTATGTTGAGGTCTTTGATCTACTTGGACTTAAGTTTTGTGCAAGATGATAAGTATGGGTCAATTTTCATTCCTTTACATATCAACATCCAGGTAGCCCAACACCTTTTGTTGAAGATGCTGTCCTTTTTCCACTGTATGGTTTTTGCTTCTTTGTCAAAAATTAATTGACCATAGGTATGTGGGTTTATTTCTCAATTAGATTCCATTGATCAACTGGTCTGTTTTTATACCAGTACCATGGTGTTTTTATTACTATTGCTCTGTAGTATAGCTTGAAATCAAGGATGGTGATACCTCCAGATAGTTTTTTTTTAATTGTACAGGATTGATGTAGCTATTCTGTTTTATTTTGTTATTCCATATGAAATTGAGAATTGTTCTTTCAAGGTTTGTAAAGAATTGTGTTGGTATTTTGATAGGAATTGCATTGAATCTGTATATAGCTTTTGGTAGGATAGCCATTTTTATTATGATGACCCTACCTATCCATGAGCATGGGAGATCTTTCCATCTTTTGATGTCCTCTTCAATTTCTATCTCGAAGGACCTATTCACAATTAGTGTGTGCATCTTCAGATGTTGTGAGTTCATACTTACAATGGCTGTGTTTTCCCAGTTAATGGCATTTCTCAGTCTTTCTTCCTATCTTCTAGGCTTTGCATTTTTTCTATCCCTCTTTCATAATGACCCTGAGTCTTAGAAATGATGATGTAAATGTTGTATTTAGGAATGAGCACAAACCAAGCATGTATTCTGAGTGCCTTCTGAAGCCATGGGTTTCTGTATTGTTCCACATTAATTTGAAAGTGTAATTTCACTGATTAAAAATAAAGGTACAGATCTTTCCACAATCTTTAGGCTGCCATTTTGTTCTAAAGACAGTGTCCTTGGCCTTTCAGTTTCATGAGGTCCCATTTGTTAATTATTGATCTTAATGTCTGAACTATTATTGCTCTATTCAGGAAGCTGTCTCCTGTGCCAATGAGTTCTAGGTTTTCCCTCACTTTATCTTCTAATAGATTTAGTGTATCCAGTTTTATGTTGATGTCTTTTATCACTTGGACTTGAGTTTTGTGCAGGGTGATAAATACAATCTATTTGCATTCTTCTACATACAGATATCCAGTTAGACCAGCACCATTTTTTGAAGATGCTTTCTTTTTTCCATGGTATAGTTTTGGCTTATTTGTCAGAAATCAAGTGTCTTAGATGTGTGGGTTTATTTTTGGGTGTTCAATTCTATTCCATTGTTTTTTATGCTAATACATGTGGTTTTTACTCCTGTTGTTCTGTAGTACAACTTGAAGTCAGGGATGATGATAGTTCAAGAAATTCTTTTATTGTACAATATGGTTTTCACTATCCTGGATTTTTAACTTTTGTATATTATGGTGAGAATTGCTCTTTCAAGGTCTATGGAGAACTGTGTTGGAATTTTGATGGAAATTTCATTGAATCTGTAGATTGCTTTGGGTACCATGGCCATTTTTACTATGTTAAACCTACTGATCCTTGAAAATGTGAGATCTTTCCATCTTCTGATATTGTCAGGAGCCAAATGCTCTTGAGGCTCCTTCCTTCATGTCCATCTGCTATTCTTAGGCTCTTAACATACAGTGTTTAAGCAGTGTCAGAAGCTCTCTGAGAAAGGGGTTCTATAAACATGTAAACTTCCTTAAAAGCTATCCGGCATTTTGCAATGTCTTCCCTAATGATGCACACCAGAGTTGCTTCTTGCTAACACCCAGCTTTTCCGTTCATCTGTTATACTGACATGGAGTGAAGATTCCCTCATTGCTAATTGTCACTCTTCTTGTTTGGCCAGACTTCACACAGAGTCCTATAAAGGTGATATTATTATTCCTGATAAGAGTTTTACAAACTGCCTGACTCAGTCCAAACAATTGTAGAAGTTAAAGAAGTTAGATAGTTGATAGAAAACATACAGCTGTATGTAGTAAATCTTCTTCCCAAGCATTTCATTTCATTACAAGACAGACCTGAGACAGACTTATGATTTCAGATAAGCTTTCACTCTAGAGATGATAAGACCAAACTGCAGGTGTGCCATAAAACCAATTAAGGACCCTATACTCTCCATGAATTCAAGAGATGATGATGCTACCATGAAATGCCTAAATTTAGTACAAATCTTAATGACAAAATAATATTTTGTTGTAACTCCTTATACCTTGTCAGGTTTGACATAATTTACTGTCCTCTTAAACTTAACTTGTATGTAGAAAAGCAATATTTAACTGAGTGTCTAAATATGTGATTGATAAGTCCCTTCCTATTGCATTGATTTTTCCTGTCCTTGTGATAAATGCTTTTGAACCATGAGATAATTGTGTCTTTGATGTAGAGAGCCCTTGCTCAGGGTATAAAAAGAATGGTCACCACATTAAACTTGTCCTCGCATCCTAGCTTTGTCCATTTCTACTTTCTGGTGTGAGTGTATGTGAGAGAGTCCCTCTGTTCTCATCTCCCTCTTTATTATTCCCATATAGCCTATGAATCAGGTGTTATTCTCAACTCCCAACACTATGTTCTTAGCAAATACAGCCAAGGAGTACTCTAGCCTGGTGAACTCCCAACAGCTAGCCTGCTAGCCAACACTAGCAGGTGCGTTAGCATTAATTTACAGCAAAAAGGGCTATGTTTACAACCCAGTGATTGCTATCTAAAAGCTGCTTAAGACCATTTTTTTTTTTAAAAAGGGGGGTTGCTTTAAACTTTTCCAATCACTTTGTAGAGAGGCCTCCCTGAGACATAGAGATTAGATCATTTTTCCCTTTTTCCTTTCTCTTTCTTAAACTAACCACCATTATTGGCTCTCTCTTGCAACCTCAGAATTTAGAAGGTTTCTGAAAGAAAGAAATCAGTTTCCTAAGTGTTGTGACTGACCCCTATTGCTGACTACGTACTCTCAGTGATTTTGTGTATGTCAAAGGCTGGCCCTGACATCGTTCGTATCTTCTTCAATTTCTTTCATCAGAGACACAAAGTTCTTGTCATACACATCTGACAGAGGCCTAATATCCAAACACTATGAAGAACTCAAGAAATTAAAAACTAGCAAACCAAATAATCCAGTTAAAAACTGGGGTACAGAGCTAAACTGAGAATTCACAAAAGGGGAATTGCTAACGATCGTGAAATACTTAAAGAAATGCTCAACATCCTTAGTCATTAGGGAAATGAAAATCAAAATGACAATGAGATTCCATCTTATACCCATCAGAATGACTAAGATCAAAAATTCAAGTGAGAGTAGATGCTGGTGAGAATGTGGAGAAAGGGAAGCACTCCTCCATTGCTGCTGGGAGTACAAACTTGTACAACCACTTTAGAAATCAATCTGACTCTTTCTCAGAAAATTGTGAATAGTTCTACCTTAACACCCATCTATACCACTCCTAGGAATATGCACAAAATATGCTTCAATAACCATAAAGACATTTGCTCAACTATGTTCATAGCAATTTTATTTGTAATAGCCAGAAACTAGAAACAAACCAGGTGTCCCTCAACCAAAGAATGGATAAGGAAACTGTAGCACCTTTACACAATGCAATACTACTCAGCTATTAAATACAAGGACTTCATGAAATTTGCAGGCAAATAGATGGAACGGAAACAGATCATCCTGAGTGAGATAGCCCAGACATAGAAAAACACACAGGGTATATACACACATAGTGTGTACTAATAAGCGGATATTAGCCATTAGGTACAGGTTAACCATGCTACAATCCACAGAGCCAAAGAATCTAAGTAACAGGAGGGCTCAAGGGATAATACTTGAATCCCACTAAGTAGGGGAAATAAAATTGACATTGGAAGTGGATGGAGATAGGGACATAGGTGAGAGAGGGGATAGAAAGGGGAATAGAAGAGGGTGGGAATTAGGAGTGGGGCAAGAAGAGATGAGGAGGTAAGAAGGCAGTGAGAGAGAAGGGACATTGTTGTTGGGGCATCTCTGGAACAAACTGGAGACCTGGGATGGGAGAGGCTGTTAGGAGGATATGGAAATGACCCTAGTTAAGACTCTTAGCATCATCGGAGGATACTGAGACTAATGTGACCACAGATTGTCAGGCAGGATTTCTAGTAGAGGGAGGGTGACACCAAAGCATCCATAAATCCCACAGAGCAAAATTTGTCCTGTCTACAAGATATGCAGGGATAAAAGATGGAACAGAGATTGAGGGAATGGCCAACCAATGACTGGCCCACCTTGAGACATTCTTCATGGGTGAGCCCAACCCCTGGCAGTATTAATGATACTCTGCTATCCTTGCAGACGGGAACTTAAAATGACTGTCATCTGAAAGGCTTCATCTAGCAGTTAATAGAAACTGATAAATAGACCCACTCCCAAACATTAGGTGGATCCAGGGGAGTCTTTTGGAAGAATTAGAGGAAGGATTTGGGGAGCTGGAGTGGTCAAGGGCATCACAAAAAGACCTACATAGCTATCTAACCTGGGCCAGGGTCCTCATAGTCACTGAACCATCAATCAAAGAACATGCATGAACTAGTCCTAGGGCCCCTACACATATGAAACTGATGGGTTGCTATGGATCCCCTAACAATTGGAGATGATCTCTCTCTGACTTGGACTCTGTTATCTCCCTCTGCATCCCTTTTTTTTTTAGCAGCGCTGCCTTGTCTTGCCTCAGTGGAAAAGTAGGCACTTGGTACTGATGCAATTGGATGTGCCACAGTGGGTTGTGATCGGGTAAGGGAGTGGTATGGAGGAAGTGGGTGGGAGGGTGAAACTGGGAGGAGAGGAGAGGGTAGGGTTGTGATTGAGATGTAAAATCTACTCAAATAGATTAATTAATGAAAAAATCTAAAACATATAAACATTGATATTTACTAGTCAGCTTAACACTTTGTTGATTTAAATAAATCGACAAGATACCATCTAGTGCCAAGTATCTCCCTGCCATGGATTTTTTGAATAGATTTTGGGACTAAGCATGAATTTCCTCCTGTCAATAGATCAAATTCCAGTTGGGTATCCCTGTTGATATAATGCCATGATTGCAAAGGTGGGCATCTCTTGCTTTTAAGGTTGGTCTCATAAATTGCTGGATGCACAACTAAGGAAAACCATTGATATATTTTATTCAATTCAGCCTTCATAAAATACTCTAGGACTATAAAATCTAACTGAAAAGACAGGTGCTTCCTGCTTAGTTCCAGCTTGTTTTCTCTTTGTCATGCATGCTAAGTGTGATGTGATTTCTTTAATTGACTTTGGTTATCTAGTTCTGATGGGAAAACCAGAAGAAGAGTAAAAGTCTATGTTGTTTTGGCAATTTCTGGTGCCTCTCTGGGCAAAAAATAAAAATAAAAATTTATTCCTGTCAGAGGAATTTTTATAACTAACAGATTATGTGAGTAGATTTTTTTCATCCATGTAGGATATCTCTCTTTAAATATAATTTAAAATATATACTAACTGTATCTATGCTTAGCTGAAAGGTAGTAGGTTTCCATATGCTTTTGCCATTTGTTATGCTTAATTGTGTAACCCTCCTCTGTTGACCCCCCCATTTTCCCACCTTCAACTTTTTAAACCTTTTCACTTCTAGAATTATCCCTTCTACCACATATGTCCTACATTCATCTGGTGAAATATACTTTAAGGATCTTCCTGTAAAATCCAATCCCTATTTTCTAGATTTTATAGGGATTTTTTCTTGTAGAATATACAAAATTAGAGATGTATTTATTTGAGTCAATAAATAAAATTACAGAAATTATGTGTGTTAATGAATTTCCATGTGATATTAAAATGAACACCACTATGTAGTAAGATTAAACAAGTCTATTTAAAATATTTATCTACTTCATGGCAAAGTCATTTAAAATAATTTTCTACCTTCTTAACATACACATCTCATGATTATTATCTATAGTGACCCTGCTGGCAACGAACACCTAAATGTCTAACTCCTATCTAAATCAAACTAAGTCTTCAATGATCGAGCATTTCCATCATTATCTCCTACTCTACTCAGCAAATTGTGTGAGATCAAATTTTAGTAAAGAATGGTTCAAGATGTTTGTTTTAGTTTAATTTCTGTCACTGTAATAGAAATAACTTAACAAAATGCAACTCAGTGGAGAAAGTGATTTATTTAAGCTTAAATTCCAGGTTATATTCTATCATTGTAGGGAAACTGAGGCAGGAACTTAAGCTAGTCACATCACATCTCTAATCAGGAGGAATGAAAAACGAATGCATATATGCTATCTGCCTGCTTTCTTCTTTACCATCATGGATTTTGTACTTTTATACAGTTTATGACATGTGCTTAGGCAGTAGTATCCCCATCACAGGGCTGGGTCTTTCCATATCAGTTACTAAGACAGTCCTCTACAGGCTAGGCTGCAGGCAACCCAATGTTCTCTTTGAGAATCTTCACAGATGATCCTAAACCCTGTTAACTTGACAATTAAAGATAACCACAAAAATGTTTATTAATACATTCAATACAAATCTTACTGTAAGTATCTTGCTATTTGTGAATTTTTATGATAATGCATACGTTTTCAATTGAGAAAAATAAACATTAACAACATTTTGCCAAAATATGTACTGTCCAGAAAATAGTGTAAATTCACTTATCATGGGATCAGTATTATGCTGACATATTGTATTGAACCATGTTGATTCATAAAGTGTTAAGTGAAGTATTACTTAATTTTACAAATTGATTTCCTATGATATTCAAGAACAAAGAATTAACGTGTCATTCATACAATTAGAGATATAATGTTTTCTGACATCTTTGGCTGTCCTTATCTAGAGATGTTTTATATGATGTGTTTTGTTTTTAAAACAAACATCAGTTTTTAAAATCTTTTACAAGTATATAGCATGAATTTTATGTATACTTTATAAAATAGAACTGTTATGTTTGACAATTGGCAATAAGGTGATAAAAATCCACCATGATGTTTTTGTATTTGAAAGAGAATTTAACTTAGTGATTTTAACTTAGAATGTAACCTAGTAATTTAACTGTGCTTGTCATGGACTTTAGAAGATTGAAGGCATTTCCAGACCAATAAGTAGAACAGTGGTTAATAAATCTCCCCTTAATGTCTGACTGTTAACATAATTCCTCTCACAGATATCTGTCTTCCTCACCTTGTCATGATGCTGTAAACTGTCTCCTAAATCATCAGGTCCTCTCCTCTATTTGATTTCACTATTCTTAGCATTTGTGCTCTTATTACCGTTTTCCTGAAGGGAAAAAAGTCCATTATTCTTCTCCCCACTTCAGTACTTGCCATCATTACTGATTTTTAAATTTTAATATTTTCAAAAATTACATGATTATAATAATTTCTCCTCACAAGCAAAATGTCAAAATTTATAGTCACCCTAACTCATAGTACATAATTTTATTTTAATAAGAAAAGATAATGAATTATGTGTATGAATTATGGGAGCAAATTCATATTTTCTACT
>CAJQZJ010000221.1:553431-591284 GCA_907164525.1 Lophiomys imhausi
TAAGATCGTTCAGCTCCACAGACTACTCCAGCCAGATCTTCAGTAAAGTTCTGAAGATCAGCTTCTGTCTATGAACTTCGTAGGACATCTAAATAGCTGAGCACAAAGGGACTGAACATCAAATGATTCTATTAACATTTTTAACCATTTTTCCATTCTTATTTGGGCCCCAAACAGGTTTACTATGTCCCAAATCAGCAGGAAGTCATTTTAAGAGAACAACGTCCCATCCCCAGAAGGTGGGGAGGGTGTTCTCCTCCTTTGGTTATTTGATAGATAATAGAAAATTTTGTTATTTAGGGGAAAAGACTACAAGCTGTTAAATGGTCTTGTTAAATGGGTTTTGGAGGATAGACCCAGGGACTTCTCTCTTTTGCTTTTCTGTATCCTCCTTTCTCTCCTATATAGGAGTGAACAGACTTGAGAAAAATGGGACATAGACATAGTATAGGAAAGAACAAGAAAAAAGGACAGATTATTGAATATAGCCTTATACCTTTGTATACTGATACAAAATTAATATTATATTTGGCTAAATTGGTATTGATCACTGTATATTAATGCAAAATTAAGATTGTATAGGGCTATATCGGTATTGATCTTGGTATATTGATACAAAATTAAGATTATATTTGGCCACAATGGTATTGACCCTTGTATATTAATGTAAAATTAAGATTGTATTGGGCTACATTGGTACTGATCTTTGTATATTGATACAAAATTAAGATTATATTTGGCCACATTGGTATTGATCTTTGTATATTGATACAAAATTAAGGGTAACGCTTCTTAAAGGTATTGTTCGTAGTAATACTTAAAAATGAAATGTCAAGTTTTGACCTCTCGCTACCAACCGACATAAACTGTTTAGGATAATTAAGAAACGGAAACTAATAGTCATGAAAACGTGTCATTTTGTTAGTTACTATGACAGTCTATCACAGTTATTTTCTAAGCTACTGAGAAATCAAGTTGCTAAGAGACAAGCAATATTTGCTTATCTAAATATAAGAGATAGATAGGGCATCTTCAAAAACCTCAAGAGATCTGCAGAATATGGCATTCAAAGATGTTTTCTTAACTTAAGATTTTTTGATATCGAGACATGTCAGCTCCTGACAGCACCCCCTATATTACTCCAAGTAGAAGATGAGCATCGAAGAATCTCCAGTGGGAGATGATTGAATTGGTGGTAAGCCATTCTCTTGGCAAGAAAAACCACTTGCTTCAACTGTAGACAGACTTCTGTCCAAAAAGGACAAAACTTGGAAGCAGGTAAGTCGACAGCCTAGCTCTGCCAAGACAGGGTAGGTAAGTCCTTCATAATTCCTGCTCTACAACCAATGTCTGTCAGGGAAATGGGGCCAAATGGCTGAAGATTGATGCTGTAATGTATGGAGAGGAAATGGGAACTGTCCAGGCAGCCACTGGTATGTCATTTTTTAGTTTTGGAAGCTGCAGACCCTGCACTCCCTATATAATCAGATATATTTATCCCTCTCAGGTCTCTGAGGTGGTTGAAGAATAAATAGCTAGAGTCTCATAGTTAAATTTTGAGTTGTTTAGGAATCAAGAGGGTGTTCTGGATCTAAGAAGATATTTTTAAAATTATGAGGCAAGTTAGTATGAAAGCTGAGTTAGATATAGAACTTTAAACTCATGGAGATGGTTAGATAATAGAATGTTAAAGTCAGGTGCCAAATACATATGGACTGGACATTGGGAATGTATGCTAAGCCATATAACTCTTATAATCGTGGCCTATTTATTTTTGTTGTTTTGTATTGTATTTATAGCTACTTTTTATTTTTAAGTGTAAATTACTTATTTTGCATTTAACTAAAATAAAATTTGTTTCTTTCAAGAAGTCATAGAAATTGCACCATTAGTTGTTAGTACAGACTTTGAAGTTCATTGATACAATTTACACAAGAAAAGATATTACAACAAATGAGATAATACACAAAATACACATAGAAAACTAAAAAATATCATAAAACAACATAATGTGGTAAATTTCCTGGTAAATATACAATATTTAGAAATTTAAGAGCTGAGTATTTGTCAATATTAATAGTGATTCTTCTGGCTTCCACTATACCAAGAGGTATCTAAAGACCATTGAAACCACAATAAATTATGAACAGTAGAAGCAATATTCTTTGTGGGAAATACCTGGAATGGAAACACAAGTCTTTTAACAATAGAGAATACTAAAGAACCCTGGTCTTCTAAAGAATTATTAAGAACTTGTTCATAGTTGCAAGGCTATAAGTTAGAAAAGCTCAAATATGACAGATAATTTTTGTCTGAGCTCACAGGATTTGATTAAATAATTATTACTTCTCTGATGTAAGCCTGCCAGAAGAACATTATCTAGATTAAACATTGAGATGATTTTTAGCTTTCTTATGTGTTTTCATGATATCAAAACTTGAAGCCAACAGATAAATCTGCATGTTGAAGAAACATGTGCACTCTCACGGTCGCTGCAACATTACTCACAAAAGCCATGAAATGAATGCAATCTATGTATCCACCAACTGATGAATACATACAATGAGGCAAATGAACACAATGTAATAATATTTGAATACACAGAAAATATTCTGCCATTTTAAGCAATTTGTAGCAAGAATTTCATTCTGTTAAATAAAATGAGGCAGCAAAAATAACTACATTCATGTATGTTCTAAAATAATGATCTCAGAGAAATTGAGAGTAGAATTATGCTTACCACAGAAAACGGAACAAGGGAAGGTGATGAGGGACGCTCAGTTGGTGAATATTCTTACAATTAAATAGGAATATGTAGTTCTTGTGTGATGTTGCACAATATAAAAACTATAATATACTACATTTATAAACAACGCTAGAGAAAATATTTAATGGGTTTTATTTAAAATAGAAAATAAACACTTTTTAACACAGATTTAAATATCACCCAATTTGAACGTATATTGCAACATCACAAAAATGCAATTGATACATATAGTTTTCAATTACTATATTAGTTAAATTTTTAATTGAAAATAAGAATTAAAGTAATCAGTCATAATGTTCATGTTTCTTTTGAACTATTTTATTTGTAGATGAAACAATTATACATATTAGTGAGTTAAAATGAAACATTTCAATGAGTATATTTATGATATGTCATGCGAGATTATTGTAGTTAATATATCAACCAGCCAAAAACCTATTAATTTTGTGTTTTGGGGAAGTTCAAGTTAATATCTACTATTTTGAACAATTGCAATCATAGAAAATCGAATATGTTATGAAATATTAGAGTCTGTTTTATATAACTGTACTTTTCATTTTTAAAAAATGGTTTTATTATACTTGTTTTTCACTGAAGTTTAGAAAGCATTATTTGTGTTTAAATTAGATGATAATGGTGAAAGCCACCCTCTATTTTTCATGGGAATTAAGATAATGATTTTCCTAATTCCTTATATTAAACTAGTTACTAAAAGGTCATAATTTTATATTATAAATGGATTGTGACCAATTTAAAATATATTGTTTTAATAATACACACCATTCTATGCTATTATATCCTTATGAAAATATTCAACTGCATTTTCACTTAGAATTTAACTGTTAGAATTAATATTTACATGTAATATACATAGACATATACTATATTATTCATATAGCAAAAAATATTCTGTATAAATGCATAGGAATTTATTTATATATAGTATACATACAGTTTGTATACTATGTTACAATACAAACATATATTAAAATACAATGAATATGTTATAAGATATAGTGTACAAACTTTGGTCTTATACAATTCAACTTGGTGTGATTTAATGCTATAATAAAAGATAGCATTTTTTAAAATAAAAAATGCTACATTGTCAAAGCTAACACTTGCAGTTCATGAATGGAGTCCTGGCACTCAGGAGGCTGAGGAATAATTGTTAATTAAAGCAAAACCCTAGCTACATAGCAAGAAAGAGTCTTAAAAAAGGAGCACAGTATTTTTGGACAGCATTCTGTCTACAGTTGAAGCAAAGGGTTTTTCTTGCCAAGAGATAGACTTGCCACTAATTCAACCATCACACACTGGAGATTCTTATATGCTCATCTTCTACTTGGAGTAGAATAGGGGGTGCTGTCAGGAGTTGACATATCTCAATATCAAAAAATCTTAATTTAAGACCACATCTTTGAATGCCATATTCTGCAAAACTCTTGAGGTTTTTGAAGAGGCCCTATCTATCTCTTTTATTTAGATAAGAAAATGTTGCTTGTCTCTTAGCAACTTGATTTTCTGAGTAGCTTAGAAAATAACTGTGATAGACTGTCATAATACCTAACAAAATGACAAGCTTGCATGACTACTAGTTTGCATTTCTTAATGATCCTAAACAATTTATTACTGTTGGTAGCAAAAGGCCGAAAATTCACATTACATTGTTAAGCATTACTAGGTACAATACCTTTAAAAAGCATTACCCTTAATTTTGTATCAATATACAAAGATCAATACCAATGTGGCCAAATAGAACCTTAATTTTGTATCAATAGACAAAGATCAATACGTATGTATACTATTACAAAGCAGGTAAGTCGACAGCCTAGCTCTGCCAAGACAGGGTAGGTAAGTCCTTCATAATTCCTGCTCTACAATCAATGTCTGTCATAGAAACTGGGCCAAATGGCTGAAGATTGATGCTGTAATGTATGGAGAGAAAATGGAAACTGTCCAGGCAGCCACTGGTAATGTCATTTCTTAGTTTTGGAAGCTGCAGAGCCTGCACTTCCTATATAATCAGATATATTTATCCCTCTCAGGTCTCTGAGGTGGTTGAAGAATAGATAGCTAGAGTCTTATAGTTAAATTTTGAGTTGTTTAGGAATCAAGAGGGTGTTCTGGATCTAAGAAGATGTTTTTAAAATTGTTATGCAAGTTGTATGAAAGCTGAGTTAGATATAGAACTTTAAACTCATGGAGATGGTTACATAGTAGAATGTTAAAGTCAAGAGTCAAATACATATGAACTGGACATTGGGAATGTATGCTAAGCCATATAACTCTCATAATTGTACCCTATTTATTTCTGTTGTTTTGTATTGTATTTATAGTTATAAGAGAAAGAACCATTTGTTAGACTGAAAGGGGGAGCTGTTGGGGGGAAGAAGATATACCTTAAACTTAAAAAAGGGGAGAAAGAGGATGGGTAGTTGAGGGGGAAGAGGGTGGGTGGGTGGGACTGAAGAGGGCAGTAGGGAGGGGATTGTGATTGAGATGTAACTTGAAGAAATAATAAAATAAGTTATTAATAAAAAAGAGTATAAAACAAAAAAAGGAGCACAGAAGTAAAAAGCTAAAGGAAGGAAGAAAGGGGTAAAATGCTGTATTACATTTTATTAATTTTTGACTACTATGTGATTATTTTCTATTTATCTTTTATAAAGGATTTGTTTATATTATTATTTTAAAATATATATTGGTTTAGATTAAACTATAACTTACACTGATCTCCCTTTTCTTTTCTTCTCTACAACTCCTCCCATGAACCCTACTCGTTCTCTCTCAAATTCCTTTTAATTGTTATTAAACACACACACACACACACACATACACACACACACACATATATAGTCCTAAATATATATAAATGCAATCTGTACAGTCTATATGATATTACATTAAAATGTGTATCATATTACATCTTTTATATATGTATATATATACACATATATAAATCATATATATATATATATATATATGATTTATATATGTATATATGATTTCAGGCCTGGCCACATGGCATTGGTTAAACATTGTTTGCTTGTTTTCTTTAATTTATGTATATTCATTGTGTGTGTTTGTATGTGGTTCTGCCCATATGATGCAGGTGCCTGAAAAGACATCAGAAGCCCTAGAGTTGGAGTTACTGAAGATTGTGGTCAGCCTAACATGGGTGTTGAAACCTGAACTCTGATTCTAGGAGAACAGCACATGCTTTCAGCTGCTGAGACATTTTTGTATTCCCATTTTTCTTGGATTTTGTCAAATGCTTTTTCTGCATCTAGCGAGATTATCATGTGGTTTTTTTTTTCTTTATCTTGTTTATGTGGTGAATTACACTGATAGACTTTCGTATATTGAACCATCCCTGCATTCCAGGGATGAAGCCTACTTGATCCTGGTGTATAATACTTTTGATGTGTTCTTGAATTCGCTTTGCTAGTATTTTATTAATTATTTTTGCATCTATGTTCATGAGGGACATTGGTCTGAAGTTCTCTTTCTTGGTTGGGTCTTTGTGTGGTTTAGGAATCAGAATGACAGTGGCCTCATAGAATGAGTTTGGCAGTGTTCTTTCTGTTTCTATGTGGTGGAAGAGATTGAAAAGTAATGGTGTTAGTTCCTCTTTGAAGGTCCGGTAGAATTCCGTGCTAAAGCCATCTGGCCCTGGGCTTTTTTTGGTTGGGAGATTATTAATGACTGTTTCTATTTCCTTGGGTGTTATTGGGCTGTTTAAGCTGTTAATCTGATTTTGATTTAGTTTTGGTAGGTGGAATTTATCGAGGAAATTATCCATTTCGCTTAGGTTTTCAAATTTAGTGGAATATAGATTTTTAAAGTAATGTCCGAATATTTTCTGGATCTCCTCAATGTCTGTTGTTATTTCTCTCTTTTCATTTCTGATTTTGTTGATTTGTGTTCTTTCCCTTTGCCTTTTAGTTAATTTGGCTAGGGGTCTGTCTTTTTGTTGATTTTCTCAAAGAACCAACTCTTGGTTTCATTGATTCTTTGTATAGTTCTTTTTGATTCTAAGTTGTTAATTTCAGCCCTAAGTTTGACGATTTCCTTCCTTCTGCTCTTCTTGGGAGTGTTTGTTTCTTTTTTTTTCCAATTCACCCAGCTTATCTGTTAGTTCACTAATATGAGCTGTCACAATTTTCTTTTTGAAAGCAATTAGTGCTATAAACTTTCCTCGTAGCACCGCTTTCAATGTATCCCATAGGTTTGGGTATGTTGTGTCTTCATTGTCGTTGGATTTTAAGAAGTCTTTGATTTCCTTCTTTATTTCTTCCCTGACCCCTGGTCATCCAGTAAGGAACTGTTCAATTTCCATGTGTGTGTAGGCTTTCTGTTGATTCTTTTGCTGTTGAAGACCAGCTTTATTCTGTGGTGGTCTGATAAGATACAAAGGGTTATTTCAATTTTCTTGTATCTATTGAGACTATCTTTGTGACCTACTATGTGGTCGATTTTGGGGTAGGTTCCGTGGGGTGCTGAGAAAAAGGTGTATTCCTTTGTGTTTGGGTGAAACGTTCTGTAGATATCTGTTAGGTCCATTTGTTTCATGATCTCTGTTAGACTCAATATTTCTCTGTTTGTCTTCTGTCTTGATGATCTATCCATTGTTGTGAGTGGGGTGTTGAAGTCTCCCACTAATAATGTGTTGTGATCGATGTGCACTTTAAGTTTTAGAAGTGTTTCTTTTACGAAAGTAGGTGCCTTTGTATTTGGGGCATAGATGTTCAGTATTGAGATTTCCTCTTGATGAATATTCCCTTTAATGAGTATATAGTGCCCTTCTTTGTCTTTCTTCATTAACTTCAGTTGGAAGTCTGTTTTGTTTGATATTAGGATGGCTACTGCAGCTTGCTTCCTGGGTCCATTTGCTTGGAAAACTTTTCCCAGCCCTTTACTCTGAGGTAGTGTCTATCTTTGGTAGTTAGATGTGTCTCTTGTATACAGCAAAAGAAAGGGTCTTGCTTGCGGATCCACTCTGTAAACCTGTGTCTTTTTATTGGGGAGTTGAGTCCATTGATGTTGATGGATATTAGTGACCTGGGGTTGTTATTTCCCATTAGTTTGGTATAGGTGGTGGTCCTGTGCCTCTTTTGGTTTAGTTGCTGAGGGGTTTTCTATTCCCTTTGTTTTCTTGGGTGGAGTTTTCTTCTCTGGGTTGGGATTTTCCTTCTAGGATTTTCTGTAGGGCTGGGTTTGAGGGTAGATATTGTTTAAATTTGATTTTGTCATGGAATATCTTGTTTTCTCCATCTATGTTGATAGAGAGTTTTGCTGGGTAAAGTAGTCTGGCTGGGCACCTATGATCTCTCAGGACTTGTAGGATATCTGACCAGTCCCGTCTAGGTTTTAACGTTTCTGAGGAGAAGTCAGGTGTAATTCTGATGGGTCTGCCATTGTATGTGACTTGACCTTTTTCTCTTACAGCTTTTAATATTCTTTCTTTGTTCTGTACATTTGGTGTTTCAATTATTATGTGGTGAGAGGAGTTTCTTTTCTGATCTAATCTGTTCGGTGTTCTGTAAGCCTCTTGGATTTTTATTGGCATCTCTTTTTTTCAGGTTTGGGAAGTTTTCCTCTATGATTTTGTTGAAGATATTTCCTGGAACTTGGAGTCGGGAGTCCTCTCTTTCCTCTATGAGGAAAAGGTTCCGTCTTTTCATTGAGTCCTTGATTTCTTGGATGTTGTGGGTGAGAGATTTTTTAGCCTTCTCATTTTCTTTGGATGTTGTACTGATTTCTTCCATTGAATCTTCCATGCCTGAGATCCTGTCTTCCATCTCTTGCATCCTATTTTTGATACTCACATCCATAGTTCCTGTTGTCATCCCTTGATTCTCCACTTCCTCTTTTAACTCTGACTGTGTTTTCTTTATTGTTTCTATTTCTATTTTCATGTCTTGTATGGTTTTGTTCGTTTTGTACATTTCCTTCTCCAGCTTGCTTGTTTTTGTATGAAAATGTTTCATTGCTTTGTCCTTTTCCTGTTCAAGCTCTGTCACCTTGGCTTGGAGCTCTTTAATGGTGTTGTTCGTTGTTTTGACTTATAAAATTGTGGCTTCTTTGAATTCCTTCATAGATTTAAGTTCTTCTTGAAGGGACTCTATCACTTTCCATAATGCAGAATTTTCAACGTTTTCATGTGTTTCTGTTGGTGTGAGGTCATCTGAATTGGATGAGCTAGGATAATTCTGCTTTGTTGGAGTCATATTTCCTTGATTTCTATTTTTTCTTGGAACTTTGGCCATTGGATGCATTTAGCTGTCTGTTCTTGTCGTTTTCTGTGCTTGGATCCACAGTGGATGTTTTGGTGCAGGGGACAAGTTACTTGGCTATCTGTCATTGCTTACAGGGGGATTTCAGGGTCACTGTGGTTTTAATCGCCTGAAGCACTATGAGCTGGTGCAGCCTATTCCCAGGTTGTGAGTAATGGACCGGGATTGTTTCACTGCTCCCAATTCAGACTTCTCTATGTTGCACTCTGAGTTATCAGCCTGTAATGGTTCTGATGGTATGGACCTGTTTGCCCAAGCACAGATTTTGTGGGCTTTGTTTGTCGTCATGGAGGCTGACAGGGTCTGGCTCCACACCTAATATGTCTGGATTTTCCAGAATACAGCTATGGTCCCCTGATTTCTGGTTTCTGACTAGGCTTCTCGCCACAGGCTTGACCCCTATGCCTGATTCCCTCCCTGTCTGCCCAGTCGCAGGTCTCCCTCCCTAGCTGCTTGGCCGTGGGTGCACCAAGCCCCGGATCCTCCGGCCGCCTGAGTGGGCCTCTTGTCCCAGCAGCTCAGCTGTGGGTGCGCGGATCCCTGGCCCCACCCGCACCTTGCTCCCTCCCCAGTTGTCCTGTCGTGGGTGCACGGATCCCTGGCCCTGCCCACGCCGGGCTCCCTCCCCAGTTGTCCTGCCGTGGGTTTGCGGGGATTTGGCCCTGCCTGCACCTGGCTCCCTCCCCAGCTGCGCTGCCCTCAGTGCATGTGGATTCGGCCCCTCCCACCCGTATGAGCCAACTTCCCACCCTGCTTACTTTGCCCACCGCAGGCAGCTTCCCGCTCTCTCGGAACCTCCTATCGGCTGCGGACCACCCTCCGAGCGCTCTGTTTCTTCCTTGCTAAGACTTCCACTATCCCGCAAAGTTTCTTAAGTGGCTATAAGTTCTTCCTGAGGTGTGGGGAGCCCAGTAGGCTAGTGATCGATCACCAAGTAGACTCTGATTCTGCCTGCTGTGAGTTGGGGTCGATCTTACCAGGCGCCTCTCCAAATGGGAGTTCCCCATTTTTCTTGATAAGCATCATGTGAGATTCTCTTTGTCATAAATTATTGTTTTAGAACTGATTTGTGAAGTTGAATTCTGTCTTTCTTGAAATTGTTTTAAGATGATATAAATGTAAAAAGAAAAATGAGATTGAGAGCTGATGAAGGAAGAAACAAACAGTGTGAAAGAAACATATACGGAGAGAATAGAAAAGAACACCCTGGCGTGAAAATATATCTACTTATTTTATTCTAAATTAAAGTAGCTAATGTGGGTGCTGAAATGTGTTAGCTAGTTCTGCTGTGACTGTGATAGCATATCCTGAAATAATCAATGGAGAAGAAAGTTAGTTTTGGCTAATGGATAAAATGTCCATAATGGTGAAGAAATCAAAGTAGTAGTAGCTGGAAATAGCCACCTACATTATGCTTGATGTCAGGAAAGGGAAGATTCCACCCCAAGGAATGCTGCCATCTATATTAGGCTGGTCTTCTACATTTTACCTAATCAAGATAATGCACCATAGTTATGCTAAGAAGCTGGTATCCTTGGTGATCTGAGATCTCATTAATTTGACAATTGAGATTAGCCATCATGAGATGGTTAGAATTAAGAGAATTCACTGAGTTAAGAATTCCTGAGAAGATTAGTAAAGTGTACCCTTGGTGAAACTGCAACCTTATTAAAAAAGGATATTTTTAATAACTATAAACTGTTATATTATGACAACAGAGCTAGCTGCCAGCAGTAGTCCCGTGGGAAGACTTTAGGCCTGATAGCCCTGACTCGCCAGAGCTGGCAGCCTGACTTGTTCTGGGGATAAAGCCCCACGCCAAAGGTGGCCTTCACCACCCCTGAAACTGCAACTCTGTCAACTAATATATTTATTAATAACGACAAACTATTATTATGTTAGGTTGGCAGAGCAACCACAGCAGACTAGCAGGAGCCCTGTTGGCCTGCCTTAGTTGGCAGCCTGAAACCCATGGTGGCCTTTTCCCAATAATTAACTACTCCAAGACCTTTTAATATTTCAATGCTTAGGCCTTAGTTCACTCTCAATTAGCTAGCCTAAGTTAACCCAACCAACTATTCTCAATCAGTTCCCACTGAGATGTCCTGCTTCTGAGTCCTGGAGGGAAGAAAGGGCTTCCTCTGTTTCTTCCCAGTGTTCCTTAGTTACTCCCAGGAAGTTCTGCCTTCCCATTCTATTTCTGCCTAGCTAAATGGCCATCAGTGACTTTTATTATCCAACTAGAGAGTGCCTCAGAAAAACACTCCCTCTAACACTCTGGTCTATCTGAAAGAGGCTTTCCAATGAGGATTAAATAAGGGGAAACATCCCCCTATTGTTAATTAGCATCTCACTAGTTAATAGTCGATGACACTGAGTTTAATTAAAGGAGAAAAAAAGACAGTACAATTAGTGGTGATATTGTTTATCATGTTCTTCCTGGATGGCAGATGATGTAGATTATCCATAATACAGCACCCTCCCTTACATGTTAATGTAACATCTCTGAACTATGAGCCAAACCAACTCTTCCACCCTTAAGTTTTTTACTGTCATGGTGAAGGAAAATTGGTAAGTACAATTGTCCACAATAAAAAATTATTCTGGTAGAAGAGAGATTTAATAAGTCAAATATTAAAAGCACTGCAGATAATGTATTCTCCTTATTGCCTCAACTATGCTACTGTTTAGAATCTACCTTGAAGGAATTCTGTTTATTCATGTGTATCAATGGAACAATTCAAAATAATAAAACCTCACTAACCTCCACCACTGTCAATAGGTCCTGAGTAAAATTTGATTATAAAAGTGTCTTTCGTATACATTATAGCATATGTGGACACTGACCTAATGGTTTAATAAAGCAATTGCTTATAATAATAAATAAGGTAGTCTAATGTTCACAGGTTGATGCACAAGTTATTAAAAATAAGTCTTTGTAATTCATCTTCAGTTTATTGTTGATTTATAAAAATGCTAATTTATTCTAATCCTTTCAGTCTTTTAATTGTTTTAAACTTTACTGTATCATCATTAGTGTTTAAAGATGAATATTAATAAAGTAATATTCATACTTCATTGTAAGACAGTATTAAGAAAGAATAATGATATCTGCTTCTGATAACCTTAAAAAATTCCTCATTTATTCTACTGAAACATAAAGCCCAGGGGTTGGAGATATGACTTGATTGTTAAAAGCTCTTCATGAGGACCAGAGTTCAGTAATCCAGAATTCAGGTCCAGGGACTCACAACTGTCCATAATTCCTGATTCAAGGGACCCAATATCCTCTTCTGGTTCCACGGATATCTGAATGTACACGGAACTCATTCAAACAGGTATATATATACTAATATATAATGAATAAATCCAAATCTTTTTGAAAACTGTAAGATCTTATTAGTTCACAAAATCACTTTGTATACTATAAAAACTGAAGTATATTTCTGTGGAGTATTATATTCTAAGCAATTTTTAAAATTGTCAGTATAAGATTATGTTATTATAAGCCTGATGTCTCAGCACTCCAGTGTGACATTTCAGACCTGAATAATCTTTGAGGACTACATGATCTTCAGTCTATTTTGGAAGCACCAAGAAGCTGGTTTCTATACCAGAAATTCAACATACTATACCAGTGATAGAGTATACGAGCTTGCCAGTGAAGGTGAAGGCAAGCAGACCAAAATCAAAGCTTCCTTCTTCCCTCTGCTTTTATCTGGGGGATCATCAGAAGCTGTTATGCACATTGCCAGAGCGTCTTTACTTCAAAAAATGTGTAACCAAGTAAATCACTCACAGAAGAGAACCTTTTTTGTTTTAATCCAGATGCAGTCAAATTGACAACCAAGATTTATCACCACAAATATGAAAAGCTTACACTGATCAGACTCTGCAGTTGCTTGTATGGAGCAATTTGTAGTGATATTTCATCAGTGTTGTGTAGCTATGCCACACCCAACACTCTCACTAAACTAGCTTATCTCCCCAAAACTTAAACTATCCTACTCTAGTTAACTACGATATCTTGAATACTATTATTTTTACGTTAAAGTTTAATGTCCTGATCACTGATATATTTTCTCAAAAATGATATTTATATATAATATAATATTGTAGTTGACTATTGGTTTATATATTAGTTATATTTTATTAGGTAATATCCATGACATCTTTTCAAGATTAGTTGTCTCAATAAAGTAACAGAATTCTCTCTCAGACATTTTATAGGATGACTTTCTTCCTTTGGTTTTAGGCAGAGTAATTAGACTAACTCTACTTTCCCAACCCACCCTACATTTACTGTTAAAATAGAGAAGCATAGGTAACTTTTACCTCAGACTTTACTTACCTTGATTTCCATATATGCTCCTCCTAGTAATCCATGTGACACTCCTCTTTTACCTAAAATTACTATGTACCCATACCTTTCTCCAAACCAAAGCCCTGGCCTTGTCCCAACTGCATCAAGCTACATGTATATCTCCTGAACAATTAGGTAAATGTTACCTCAAATAACAATCAAATTTAGACATTTCATTCTTTTAAAATTTGTCTTAATTTTAATAATTCTAAATATGTGTGTGTGCGCATGCGCGAGCCTGTGTGTGTGTGTGTGTGTGTGTGTGTGTGTGTGTGTGTGTGTGTGTGACTTTGTAAGCATAGATGCTGATGAACTTTTAGAGAGGATATGGTATTCCCTGAGCTGGAGTTATAGGTGATATTGGAGTTGGGAACTGAATTTGTGTCCTGTGCTCCAAAAGTACATGCTCTTAACCACTGAACCATTTCCCTAGGCCCTGAAAGTTCCTTTCTATTCAAATATATCTCCAGTGTAACTTTTAGAAACAAAAGAAAGGTTGATCTGTCCTCATCTGTCTTTGGGTATACATACAGTAAATACAAACTCTAAGTTCAAGGGAACTTTTAGGAGAATGCCCTATTGCTCATCTCATGTCTATGTCTAATTAGGTGCACATTTAGTAAAAACTGATGGACTATGAGAAAGGACACAGATAATAGATAAAGTGATATAACTTAATTTAAAAATCAAAATAGAGGCTCACTCAAGCTGCTGTCCTCAGTAATCATCCCTTCTTTTCTTTCTTCTTTTTTTAAAGAAGACCTACAAAAAGAGACCCCAATCTGTATTCTGGGGCCCTGGTGAACTCTCACACCTGCAGTCCTCTATGTGTCTTGACAATATATCCCTCTCAGATCAGTATTATTTCTATTCTCCAAATAAACTAATCTTGCTACTTTTGCAAATTCTATTTTTAATTCTTTGCAATAGGAAGTTAAGATACCTAGAAACATGTGGGCTGGACCCTGTCCCCTGTTTATAAGAGAGGCTCACACAGTTCTCAGAATTGTTGTCGTTGACATTCATCTCTGTCCCTTC
Source organism: Lophiomys imhausi (assembly GCA_907164525.1). Classification (NCBI taxonomy): domain Eukaryota; kingdom Metazoa; phylum Chordata; class Mammalia; order Rodentia; family Muridae; genus Lophiomys; species Lophiomys imhausi. The sequence goes on from CAJQZJ010000221.1 coordinate 567,899, forward strand.
CCTACACCATGTGTTTTCTGCTCCTCACAATAATAGTCAATGAAATCATTCTACATTTACACACTATTTCTGGACACTATATGACAGTTATTGGAAAGACTGGTGACAAAATTATAGGGAATATTTCAAATCTGTCATGATTTACAAAATGCTATCTATGGCTTATGGAAAGAGTTCTTAAAGATTTTCAATGCAGTGGATTTAATTCAATCAAGTAATTTAATACCCACACATAGTTTTCAATTTCAGAGCAAGGAATCAACACAAACTGATTGGTTTAAAGCAATGCTGTTTGTTTCCTTTCAGTTGTTTAGATGAGAATTCTCGTAGTATTGGCTGGTGGTTTGGTTATATCCTCAAAAGTTAAGGTCAAAGTGTAAGCCAGAGCTGGACTCTTATCTGGGGCTTAAGAGAAAAATTATTTACAAATCTTATCTTTATTGCTCATGAGTATTGTTCTTTGCAATTGAGACACTACTATTCTCATGCCCTTGCTGTCTGCCATTGTAAGTATCCTTTCTGCAGCGAGAGGCAATTCATATGACTTATTCTACTCTTTTTTATTCATAAAACCCAAGAGTGACTTTCTGATATCCAGATATCCTCCAACATATCCAATTTCTGCAACTCTATAGATATGCTTTATAATATTTAGTATGATATATGTGATTAGAATAAATCCTTCTGTTCGAGGCCAGCCTGGTCTACAAAGTGAGTCCAGGACAGCCAGGGCTACACAGAGAAACCCTGTCTCGAAAAACCAAAAAAAAAAAAAAAAAAGAATAAATCCTTCTGAACGATCTCTTGCTTTGCATAAGGAATAGTAAAACAATGGGAATAACACCAGCGGTATCCCTTTAAAATTCTCCCTATCTCAGTTAGTACAGGGGCCTTCAAGGATCATGTGATTTTTCTACATGCAAAACATGTTCAAGCCCTCTTATATTTTTCTGAGATTCATCCCATTACACTCTCAGTCACAGCTAAATGATTTCAACTAAATCTACATAGTTCAGAAGCCCACATATGTATCATGTGAATAATCTAAGTCAGATGTGGGTAAGACTTCTAAATGCAATCCTTTCAGTACTAGTTCAAGGCACAATTCTTTTCTATTAAGGGGCCCTTGAATATAAGGAGAAAATAATGTTATTACCTTTAACACATATTACAATGCTATATAAATGGGAACAGTTATATATAATCTTGTTCCAAAAGTACAAAGAGGAAAGTAAAATGAATCAATGGTCAAATGTTGTTATGATGTCCAGCCATAAAAATTCAAATAAAAATTTACAACAGAAACTGAAAACAAGCTTCATGATTCTGAAGTCTGTGATCTGGCTCTGAGATCGTCTGGGGTTATTAACTAGACATTTGAAGATCTTATCACAACTCTGTGCTCTTTACACACATTGTTGTAGCAACAGTGTGCATATTGAAATCAACAGTGATGAAAGTAGAAATGAGAGCTACAGAGTTGGGGAAGATGGTAGTCTGGCAATGCTGTCAGATAATTTTCTGGTGCTTGATGGTTTGACAAGTTCTCACTCTACTTGAGGAGTTGCCCTGTCACTCAAACCCAAGAAGGAGACACATCCCAGGCTCCAGTTGCACACACTCCCCCTGTTGCTGTGGAAAGATAAAAATGTCAGGCACATTTCAATCACTCAGAGGGCGCTCTGTAGAGATGAGATATTTGATTCATGGGATATCCTAGAAATCTCAGCAGAAGCCACCCACAGAGGTAGGATTATCTAGGAAATCTCTATGATCAGTCTCTTTACTAATGCACTGAATCCACATGACATATACAGCAGGCCCACAAGGTTCTTGAGAGTGTTTACACTGAAATTATGGATAATATAGACTTAAAAAAAAAGCAAAGATAACATGGCAGGAGGAATAATGCTGTATTCTCAAATTCAGCAGGCAGGAAACAGTCTGATAAAGTTACTTAGCTGCAAACATGCTATTGTTCAAGAAAAACAGATGAATATATGGTGAAATACAGGCCCAGAGAGGCACAGAGCATTATGTATGTCTACGTTAGAGATTTCTTGGCTGCCCTTGAAGACTGCACAACACTAGCAGCCATCAGATTTCTTCCATCTTGAATGACTATACCTGCAACTGTTCCCATCCTTGTCTTGGCATCATATTTAAAAGAAAGAATTACTTTCATTGTTTTCAGGAACATAAACTAAGGGGAGCTTTTCCTTGGGACAAATAGCAGCCATATTCCCACTGGTTTTGATTTAAATGACATGATCTAGATATGAAAAAAATTTTGATGAATTGCAGATGAGATTTTAATACTTTATGAATAATACAATGACTTCAGATTCTTCAAGAGTGTTGGAGTAAAGAACATTTTATATACAGAACAGAATCTTAAATCATGTGACGTGTAGTAATAAACTTATAAAATGCTCTTTTCAAATATGTCTATATTTTAATGTCTGTGGAACTAATTTGTTACCTTACATGTAAAAAAAATCTACACAGATTTGACTAAACTAAACATTTTGTTGTGGGAAGATTTTCTGTGTTATGTTAATTGAGTCCAGTGTAATTACCAAGAATACTATAAAGGAAGGACAATAGTTAAATACATGGTCATGTAACTACAGAGAAAAAAAGCAAGAAACAGAGTAAAAAAGATATACTGCTGTCTTCTAAATGACAGAAAAGGAGCCATGGGTCATTTCTCTACCTCAGGAAATGTAATGAGTCAAGTCAAACTTGGGCCAGAAGGGATATAGGCAATCTAGATGTTGATTTTAGAGCCTCTGCTTTCTCTTACTCACTGTAAATTGTTTAAAAAATACACAATAGAATACTACTCAGCTATTAAAAATGGGGAAATCATACAATTTTGCAAGCAAATGGATGGAGCTAGAAAAGATCATCTTGAGTGAGGTAACTCAGACCCAGAAAGATACACATGGTATATACTTAATTAAAGTGAATACTAGCCAGATAGTACAGGATAACCAACCAGCAGCAGATAGAAACAGATTCTGAGACATACCTCCAAACAATAGGTTGAACTCTGGGAGTCTTGTAAAAGAGAAGGAGGATGAATAGAGGGATCCTGACAGGAAAAGAACTCTACATGAATATCAACAAAACCAACCAACCTAGGTCCCTGGAGGCTTACGAATCACCAACCAAAAATCATATACAGACTGGACCTAGGATCTCTACACATATGTAGCTGATAGGCAGCTTGGTCTTCATGCAGATTCCTTAGCAAGTGGAGTGGGGACTGTCCCTGGCATGGATCCTGTTGCCTTTTTGAGGAACACTTTACCCTAGACTGGCTGCTTTGTCTGGCCTCAGTGGAGGAGAATGCTTAGTCCTGATGGAATTTGATGAACCGGGGTGACTTGATATTGGGGGGGCTCCCTCGTCAGAGGAGGAGAAGAGGGAGAGGGGAAAGAGGGTAAGAAGGAGGGTCAGAGTGGGGAGGAGGGAGGGAATTTCGATCAGGATGTAACTTGAATAAATTAATTAATAAAAATTTATATAGCTTTAAATGTATTTTTATTTATTATTTTGAACCTTCATAATTGTATATAGTGTATGTTGATCAAACCCAGCTTGAAAGTTACTGCAAACCACCCATGACATGACTCCTTGTTTCTTAGTCAATTTATTGTGCCCATATACATACAGATGTAGGACAGTCCACTGAGCATCAGCAGCCTATCTGAGACCACATACCTAAAAAAAAACAGACTCCTTCCATCCCCAAAGCCATCAACAGGTATCCAATGGTTTCTCAATGCAGGGTGAGACCTTCAAATTATTTTCCAATACATAATAGAACTATGAGCAGTTTTCTCATTCATGTTCAGGCAGTCATGGCAGCTCAGAGCACCTTATGAGCAACTCATATTCAGGTTCAGGTGACTTTTGATGGTTGGATATCAATGACTTCTTTTGAAAACAGTATATCAGAAATTTATGACTTTGAAGCCATTTTATAATAATATAAATTTCGCACAAATTTTTGGAAGTCTGCATGATTTTTTTGTATGAAAAAAAAACACTTCCATAATTTTATGTTTCTCTATTTTTGACTTTTTTTTTCTGAAGGTAAGGCATTTTGTTAAACTTCTAAGCACCCTATAATTCTATTTCTCTGACCCGTCTATCTTTCAGTAGTTGAAGTCTGGGCAGCATAGCCATGGAAGGATTATTAAAGTCACACATCTATAGGGTACCTGTATCTATGAATTTTATGGCACTGTCTAATAATGATGACCTCCTTGGGGGCCAATAACATTCCCCTCCCTTCTTTCTTTACTCACAACATCTTCATGTTCATATTTATTTACCAAAGTTTATTCAAGGAAATGTTGGCTTTGTGTCATGATCATTAAAACACCAGCTGTTGACAACTTACAATGGCAACCTCAGGATTTAGAGTTTTGTGAAGGCCACATTCCACTTACTGACACTAAAGCTCTATGAAGTGTCAACTATTGTGAAACAAACTATATATGTTTAGTGTCTGGTCACTGCACTGATTTATACTTCAACAGTTTCACAGCTCATCAATTAGTAGGCTTGACTAAATTATCTGCCTCGGAGTCACCTGCCATGATATCAAATTACTAGTTGGATAAGGCTTGTATGTGAGAGTCCTGGAAATTTTGGTAAGCTAATTAATTTCCAAGATACTCCATTTTTGGTATTCTGACTGTTTTCTGACTGTCCTCTGTGGTCTGTGCTCTCCATATATAGGCTGTCTATATTCTTTGAGGATGTTTTAGAAGATATCTTCTATCCCATGGTTCATTAAATTGTTGTTACACATCCAGCCTATCTGGACTAAGACTTTTATCATTAGCCAGAGAAAATTGTGCATTTTAAATGTGTCATTTAATTAGCTGGGCTCTGTGCCCAAATCTGCTTCTCCTCCAGTATAAACCGAAGGACAGTACCACAGGGTGAAGATCATCAGTGCTTCTCTGAATTTTATCACAGCTACCTATTTTTAGATAAAGATCTTGAGTATGATTATATCTTGGGAAAAATCAATAGTTGTAAAAATATCAGAGTTATGGTTTTAGCCATACAAAACTTCTTTTGGAGTGCCTTAAAGGATCTACTCCTGAGGTGTTCCTGACAACTGAGGACCTGCCCCAGAGACTGTATCCTTCTAAAAGGTTAGGATTAGTTGTTAGATAATAGTTGTTATAGTTATTCATACGTTTAGTTGTTAGGAAACAGAGGTTAGTAGTTAGGAAATAGTTTATATTTTTATAAGTATATAGAATTATTAACAAATATATATTGGATAATTAAAAAGATTCATCTTCAGGTGGTTTCTTAATAGGCAATGTGTAACCGATCTTTTAAATTATTATTTAACACTTATTAATTTATTACTAAATTCACTTATAACAGACACCAACAATTTTTTAACTATTAATCCTATAAATTCCTACAACCCCTTTAACCTATCCACTAAACCTATTGATAATTATAACAACTACTTTCATAACCTTTTAGAATGAGACAGTCTCTCGGGCAGGTCCTCAGTCGTCAGGAACACAGTATTTGTTGTAGATTCTTTAACGCACTTAGCAGTCCTTTTTCTGGATCTCTCAGATGCAGGTTCATCAGGGTAAGTTGGTTATTGCAGTCTCACCTTAAATAAGGCTTCATGCTTTCTTCTCTGTGGGAGACCCCAGCCGTCTGCAGGCCAACTTACTTCTTTGAATCAGGAACTCAGCTGCTCTGCCTCAGTCCTTAAAGCCAGGCACAGTTTCCCCTAGGCCACTGATCGGACAGATCAAACCCCTCCAGGCAAAAGCTGAGCCACAGGGTCCAGTCCTTGGTCTTTTGGTGTCTTTCTCAGGATTTCTTTGCTCACCAGCTTCTTTCTGCTTCAGGGAGAGAGCTGGCCATCAATGGCCAGCCCTTTTTTCAGCAGGACTCTTGGAGCTCTCTAGCATCAGGGGCCTCTTCTTCTTCTGGGCTCCATGCACTGTCCTTAAATAGGAGGAACTCTGTTTCAGCTTAATTTGGGCTCCACCCACTTAGCAGCTGAAAACAAGGTCAGGCCACATACTTTGTTTCTTCAAGTCTATTGAGTCTTTCCTGTTTTCCCTGACTTCAACCTTGTTTTTCAGTCTATTAAGTCTTTCCTGTTTTTCCTGACTTCATGCTGATAATGCTCTTCAGGCCCCGAATTAAGAGACAGTATCAGAATCTCCTATATATTTTCTAAATCTAATTTATCTAACCCCTACATAATGTTTCTAGATGACTATCTGGAAAAATAGTGGTCCATTAGCCAGTTTTGCATTGTTATAACCCAGTACCTGAAATAAGTGGAAAAGAGAAAAAGACTTTTTCTTTTATTTATTTTTTATTTTTGTGTATCTTGTGTGTGGGTGTGTATGTAGTGTAGTGTAGTATATGTGTGTGTAGTGAGTATGTATATATGTGGTTTGTGTGTTGCATGTGTGTATGTGTGTGTTTGTAAATGTGTAGTGTGTTTATATATGTGTAGGGTTTGTGTGTATGGGTGTGTGTGCATGTGTGTGTGTATTTTATTGATTACCACAGTTTCACAATTTGGAAGGTTTCAATTCTTGTTTAGATTGATCTGTTGCTTTGGGACCGGTGTTGAGGCAACACATACTAATACATAGCAGGAAAGTTTGAACTTTGGTAGTGGCCAGGAAGCAAAGAATAAACAAAAAAGATTAGAGTTTCTGTATTACTCTCCTGCATGACAAGAGGGCATCAAACTATAGCCAAATCCTCTCAGCTATTTTGTTCTTTGGTTTGTTTATTTTTTAGAGATGTGATCACAGTTGTTTCCAGTTGACCTCCAGCTCTATTTGTCATAAAGTGATCTTGTACTTCTGATCATCCTGACTCAACTTCCCATGCTGAGATCCCAGGCCAGTGCTATGGAACTGAGGTTTGTGCTGCTGAGGTTGAACCCAGGGCTTCTCCCATGCTAAGCAAGCACACTACCAACCACCTTAAACCCCCAGCACAGAACACCGCCTCTTCACGTTTCAGGCACCTCTACATAGTGTCACCATTTGGGGACATGTGGATCCCAGGAACACTTATCCAAATCACAGAAGAGAGCATCAGATTAGCAGTATTAATTGGTTCAGTCTCACTAGACTTTGTTTCATTTATCTGATCCCACCAGGTCTTAAGAACTACAAATCTGTCCTGGCACTTTCAACCCTCTCACAAGCCTGTTGTAAGAACCAGAACAAGTCCCTTAAGTTAGAATGGAGGTATTGTGATGTACATAAAATGTATATGTATGAACTATATCTGTTTTTTTCTTATAACAAGCCTACTCATAAACAATTTGACGTACTTGGGATGTATTATTTATACTCTCAAACAGAATAGCACAATATAAGCCATTGACATCACATGTGCATTCTAGCAAAAACTTGAGAAATAGAAGAAATTTCTTATGTTTAGAACATATTGTGCCCACTGCAGCACTGCAGTAAGATTTTTTTTCTATTTTTATGAACAGGTCAAATACCATTAAATTCTAGATCATCCATGTAATCTTAAGGAGGATTGCCAATAGCATGTGTTTGATCTTTTGTTTTATGAGCTTGTACCAAACATGCAAAATTTATCTAATTCCATGCTTAAGTAACTACAGTCACTAGAACTTGTGAAGTTCAGGGATAAACTGTGAAATTGCTATTAAAATTATGTGTTTCAATAACTTTAATGCACATTCATAACTTATTTCAAACAATTGCAAACATCAAAATATAAATTGATTGAGTTACTCAAGAATTCTATCCTGTGAGGTTAAGAAAACAGGCTTTTTTTTTTTTTTTTTTTTTTTTTTTTTTTTTTGCGGCTTGGCCAAGTGTACAGCCTTTTCCATTCCACAGTAGTAGAACTCCTCACCCCACACCCACTCCAGGACACATTTTCTACATCCTGGTATACAAACTGGGAGACATAATTTAAAGCAAGGTGGAATTTTCCAGCCCTGCAAATGACTACTAGGTTACCTCTTGTCAAATTGCTCTTTTTTCAAGAAATTTCTTTGTTGTACTTTCTATGCTGCACAACAGTCTGAGACCATACATATAACTTAAATTAGTAATCTGTGTCACAACGAAGTCAATCTTCTGACAACAAGATCTTAAGCACTTAAAAAATGATTCTTTTTATAATTCAGTAGTTTTTATTTTTTAAGCAAGTTTAGATTTACAAGGTGTTGAAGCACAAGTTTTATCTGCTAAATGTTGTCTTCCCATTCTGAAGAAAGGTTTGTTTCTCAGTCAATTTCAACCTCACTTTCTGTTACAGGTTCATCCACATATGATTGATTTACTTTTTTAAAAACTGAGAACCTTGTCAAGAAATGAAAGTTATGCTGTGATTAATACTCCTTTATATTCTATTTCTTTTTTTATCTTACTTTTTGTTTCATAGAAAATGTGCTTTTTCACATAATAGTGTAAGTGAGAAAGATACATTTTTTTCTCACATAATCTCGATTACAATTTTCCCACCCTTTATTCCTCACTGTTCTTCCCATCTGGATTCACCATTTTGCATTACTCTATAACTCTATGTCTCTCATTAAAAAACAAGCAGACCACTAAGGTAAAATAATAAAATAACATAAATACATTTAGATTAACCAAGAACTATCACATCAGAATTGGACAAAACAAACAAAGGAAAAGATCCAAAGAAAAGGGACAAGAAACAGATATGATCCAGAAACTCTGGTGTTCACAGAGTAAGGAAATACATTAAAACAGTAAACTAGAAGCCATAATATATGCAAAAATGAACATTAGTGAGAGACAGAGAGAGATAGTAAGTAAATAAATAAAAATAAAAATGAGATAAAAGTAATAAAAAACAAAAAGGAAAATCAGTGATATGTTACTATGGAGTCTCCAAAAGTTGCATCAAATTCATTTCCAGCGGTCCACCTATTATTTTACATGTAGTCTACCCTTAAGAGTAGTTTGTTTTCACATTAAGATTTCCTTAGATAAAATAAACTTTCAATCCAAGTTATCAATTGGAGATAGATTCTGGATTAGGAATGAGGGCATGTGTCCATTTCTGTTTTTAGCTCTAGGAGCCTATCTGTGCAGACCTAGGCAGGCCATTGCAAGATGTCTCAGTCTCTTTAAGTTTGTACGTTTATCAATCATGTTGATTTAGAAGGCCTTGTTTGCTTGGTAACCTCCATCTCTTATGGCTTTTACATACTTTCTTCTTCCATAGTGTTCTCTAACCCCTGAGGGCAGGTTTTGATGGAGACATCCCTTTAAAGACCGAGTGTTCCATAGTCTCTCACTCTTTGATAATCCTTGATTTGGGTCCCTCTAAATACCTGCTCTCATCTGCTGCAGGAGGAGGCTTCTGTGATGAGACAAGATACTCATCTGTGAGCACAACAGAGTGATATTAGGAGTGACTTTATTGTTAGATTTATTTATTTACTTACTTATTTACTTAATTATTTATTTACAGAAGTATTTGGAACACTAGTATTTGGTTTTACACTATTCCCATGGGTTATCCAGTCTCGGTTTGGATCATGCAAGTAGTATTTGATATGGATTTAATAATCACATGGAGTGTACCTAGAGTTAAATCAGATATTGATTGGTACTCACATTTCAGTAGGATATCTTGCATGCAGTACACCATTACACATCAAATACACAATTAAACAACAAAGCTTTGTTGTTGCTTATGTTTCTCCTTGGGTAGTCTACATAACACAATCCTGTACCAAAGACGCTAGCACCTAGAGGTGAAATAGGAATCAGCTAAATTTCTCCACAACGATCTTTGTAGGTGTAGTCTAAAGCAATGGGGTCTTGCCATCATTTTGTGGAGAGCAACCTAGATTTCTGCAAACAGCCTGGGTTGTGTGGGGCTTCCCATGGAAACCTTTTGCTCAACAGCTAAGATACATGTAACACAGTACTGGTACTGCACATTTCGTCTGGAGAGAAGAACCAGTTGGTTCTCTGTCTTCACTTTAGTTGGAAATTTCATTTAGGTCATGTGCAGATGTGTACATATTTAGAAATCCTCTACTGTTCTGTTTTCAGAATTCTGTGATAAATAAATAAATAATAAAATATAAACACAGCAGAATCAAGCACATGAAAATCAATGACAAATTGTTGATTTTCTAAAAGAGTCAATAAAATTGAGAAACTCTTTCCAAATTAAATAAAAGGTGGCAAGGGAATATACAAATTAACAATATTAGAGTTGAAAATGGGTCATAGAAACAGACTATTAAGGAATCCAGAGTATCATGAGACATACTTTGAAAACATCTACATATGCTGTGAGATGGATCCTACCCCTGACACTGAAGGAAGACCAGAAACCAGAGGCCAGATAACCCAGAGATCTAGAATAGAGTCAAACACAACCGGCAAAAAGCAAACAAACAAACAAATAAAACCCAAAAACTAAAAACTAAAGCAATGAATTGATAGTTCAGGAGTTCGGCCGAAGAGGAGCTGAAAGGATAGTAGGAGCTAGAGGAGGCAAGGGAAGCACAAGAAATCCCACAGAATCAGTAAAGCTTGACAAATAGGGACTCACTGAGACCAAACTATCAGGGAGCCTTCATTGGCCATGACCTCCTGCATATATGTTATAACTTCCATCAAGATCTTGGTGTTTTGTGAGGCACCTAACAGGAGACTGGGCCTTTTGCCTGCTTTTGGGACTCCTGTCCTCCCATTGTGGTGCCTCATCCTGCTGCCTAAATATGAAGGGAGGTAACTTATCTTATTGCCATTTGATATGCCATGTTTGGTTGATAACCCTGGGAGACATGCTTTATTCTGAAAACAAACGAAAGAGGAGTAGATGGGAAGGGACGAGGTGGGGGCATGGAGGAAGTCCTGGGAGGGCACCACACTGTGGTCTGCATGTAATATGTGAGAGAATATGTTATTTTTTAAAAATTGTTCTTCGCCAAATTGGAAAATATTAAAGAAATGGAAAATTTTCTCAATTCATACCATGTAACAATGTTAAATCAAGATCAAATACAAAATTTAAATTTTTCTATAATTCCCAGTGAAATAGAAACAGTAATCAAAAATCCACTAACCAACAAATGCTGGAAGGTTTTAGTGGAGGACAGATACTCTGTGGACATATGCCATCACTTCTGAACATGTGATTGACATAAGCATTATTGATGAGTATTTGTTTTAAACAAAGTCCAAGAAAGCCTTTACTATACCAAGATTTCAGCAAACATCATTTAATCATGTATTTAAATATACAACCTCAATATACTTGTGCAAGTATATTGCAAGACAATCCTGTCAGAAATGCTTTCCTGCTGGATATAGCACATTTGCTTCAATCTCCACAACAAGGTCCCCTGAAGACCTGACTCCTGGTATATGACTCGTGGTGATGTAAATTTCCTCCTGAGGTGCAATACATCAGGACCAGAAATGTTTTTGGAAAGTGCAGAGTCAGGGATGGAGAAGAGATTTTAAAATTGTGGTTCAATGAACAATTTAAAGGAGTTTCACACCTGGAAGAAAATTGTTGAAAAGTTGTTAAGGAGGATTGGGATATGATTTTGCTAGTTAAATATTGTGTCGAGGTTGTTGATGCCACTGAATCCTGGACTACGGCTGATCAACAGCAAATGGGTATTCTGCACTGTGGAAAAACTAACACTTAAGGAAAAAAAAACCTGGATATTTGTTTACTATTAAAGGCAATTTTTCAACAGACAACATTTATATTTTTTGTAAATGATATGCTAAAGCATATTGCCTGAATAATTGAATTCTGGAGCAAAGTTAATATTGGACATTAACTCAAAATATCAGCTTTCCATCAAGATCAGAACTCAATTACTGTTTAGAGAATTATCTTAACATTATAGACAGTGAAGTCCTATTGTAGTGAGTAATTGCATCTCCTAGGATATTAAGTATTTCATTTCATTTTAAGCTTTTGGTAAATAAATAGCTAGCCTTTGATGAGAAAAATGTATAAATAAGCATAAAAATTTAGTTGAGGGGACAATATACACAGTTAAGTAAATAATTAGTGTGTCAGAAGTTCAGTGACCTGGAGGGCGAGGTGGCAGGTAGGGTTGCAAGAAAAAGTAAAGACTGGTGACATAAATATTGGCCCTTAGTTATTATTCTACATATAATGCAAATATAACAATATATTATCTAATTAGCACATTTCCACACCATATATGGTGGCACATGTATATATTCCCAGTAGGGTGCAAGTTAGAAAACTATTTGGAATACACGATTATATCCTGACTCAAATAAGGACAAGAAAATTAATACACTTACTCATGACTCATATAATTTAACTAATGGAAATATAGCTGAAATGACTAACTACTTTCTACCAAAGTCCATAGATATCCTACAGTGGCAAGTTTTCAACCTCTGCTTTGACATGATACTGGTGCATGGTTTCATTCTTTTAGTGGCTAAAGACAGTCTCAAGTCTGAACTACCAGCATTCAAGAGATTGAGGCAGGAGGGTCTCTCAGACTTTGAGGTTAGCCTGGGCTACATATAAGTAAGTATAAATAAGGCCTGTACTGCAGAGTGAGATTCTCTATTTCTCTCTTTTTTAAATGGTATTATTTAGAATTCAGTGAACAATGCTGTTTTTAATAAATTGTAATTTAATCAAATTGCAAATAAAGGCTGCACTACATTTTACAATAAAGTGTATGACCTTCAGAAAGCATAAATTTCTCTTAGGTATTTGTCTCTACTAAAAGCAAATATGTATTTAATAAATTATACAAATATCCTATACATTGAAGTGAATTAACTCTAAAACGTCATCTTAAAAGTGAATTTGAAATTATCTTTGTTGACATAGAATCAAGGAAATTCAAATATATCTTCATAATTAAATTCATTTTTATCAGAATGATAACAAAAAAAGCAGATTTCTGTTGAGAATTGTAACAACTCTGGACTAAGAATAAAATCTTAGTTCTTAGTCTACTGATAGAATTACAGTTACATGTATCATGAAACATTCAAAGCAGATATATTTTCATTGAAGAAGGAATTTACATTACAATTTGTTCCATTTTATACAAGGAAAATAATCCTTTCTTCATAAATGACTCAAGTAGAAATGCAATGATGATTTGTATTTAATCAGGAGCTAATTATCTATTTAATTAAAATTTTAATAAACATAAATAATTGAGAACTTTCATGGCCCATTAAAAACCCTCAAGTTTCAAATTGTGGGCTGACAAAAGTTAATGGAAATGAATATTTGATTCAGAGGGCCTGCAGTTGACAATTTCTTTAATACTTTGTTGTTTATGTTCAAATCTGCTCTACCAAAGTATTCATAAAAGTCTGATTCATTTGGGGATCTCATTTTTATTCTCATTTCAGTTTCTGCACTGCAATCAAAGTATTCTCAGGTCTCCACTATGGTATTGGATACGTCAAAATAGATGATCAAATATTAACATTTACTTGTGATGATCCTTTATATTTTTTATGTATTTAGTAGGATAAATGCTACTACTTTAACTAGTTTGGCTGAAGATGGCACAATATAATTATTTTACATTCTGCCTCTTCAAAATTTCAAAAGCTATGGGATGGATTGGAAGTCTGAGCAGTGATGAAGTCCTTGTGAGGAGCAGTTTGTTTCTGTTTTGTGTATCGACACCTCTTGTTCTTTTACTTCTTCCTACATGTGGATCTCCCACTTATGGCCTTCTGCATAATTCCCTCTGTAACGTTAACCTTCCAGATTCATGAAGATGAACTGGAATCCAGGTTGATATACTCTTACCAAGATGCTGAACCACACACATGTACCTTAATAAAGTCTTAGTTGGGTGGGGTTAGAGCATGAAAATTTTTGAGAGGAAACTTATTCTGTCTTTTATGCACACACATACAATCTGTATGTTGAGCATCTTCCCTTATTTCTACTTGATATACTTGGAAACACAATGTCCCTTCACCAAGTACAAACAGCCACTCTACTTGATGCCTTTTTCTTTGCATTTAAATTCTTCCAAACTACAGAAGAACACTACCCTCTATTTAATCTAGTTTTGCCTAATACAACACTCACAATTTAGCAAAAAATAATTGAATAAAATATAAGCATCTAATATCAATTGAATATTAACATAATCTTCTCTACCCCAAAATGTATTGATGTAAATAAAATCTTCCTGTCTACCCACTGATGAGAATTACTCCCCTGACCCTTTCAGTTCTTTCCAAGGCTTGAAGGTATACACTATGCATTCTTTTTCATTTCAATTCAGTTTTTACCTCACCTCAATTAATTTTTTATTTCCATTTTCCTTGATATTGTGCATTTTATTAAAAAAATTTCCTACTAGCTTCAACAACTGACTTCATATCCCTGACAAAAATTAGCATATTTTCTGACCTCTCCTCTACTCTCAGCACTTCTTCCTGTCCATTGATCCCCTAAAATCAGTAGTAAACAGCAGAGTACATATTTTAAAATTTAGGTGATGATCATTACCAGATCATGTAATCTGGTGTCCTACATCATGTTGAAATTGAGGTTTGAGTGTAGTCTGCAAAACCAGAATGTATCTTATCTGGAACCTCTTCTCAGCTACTCTTCTGTGCTTTAATATTGGCTCCTTAATCTTCATTTTGTTTTCCTGAGCATACAACTCCTTTACTTGCTTCTATGCTTGTAATATCCTTTCCTTAGTGCTATGGTTTTAATATTTGTGCCCTTCAAAATTTAGTAACCAATGTGATTCTATTCAAGGAAGAGACTTTAGGGAATAAATAAGCTTTGAATGATCTTTTTGTTAATATTATCAATGCTAATACAAAAGAAGCTTTAGCCAGCACAGGGTCTTCTTGAATTCTCATCTCATTTTTAAGAGCCCATGATGTTCAAAAAGATACATTTGGAACAAAGAACAAACCTTCTTAGATCTTAAGTCTATCTGTACATTAATATTAAACTTCTCAGACTCCATAACTAATAGGAGAAAAAGTGTGTTCTTTTACATTATCCTGTCCAGGTATTCATTTATGATCTTGTAAATGCAATAAAGAAAAAAAACATCATTACATGCAAGAATTTTTTTAACTTCTTTAGACATTTCTACTCTTTCTTTATTTTTACTTCATACACCAATTGTTTCTTTTATAAATTGTATTGTAGAAGTTATGACCAGTGAGGTTAGAATTTCTATCTTCATTGTCCTAGTTTAGGATAGTTTAGTGAATGAATATAATCAAACCCCAAATACTCATGAAAGACTGATTACATATTGATACATTACTTAATATGTATATCCTTAAAAAGCATACTTCATAAATTCAAGTAGCATAAGAACCTAGTATTAATAGTTTATAAAAAGGTTTATATGTGGTGAACCATGTAAACTATTTCACTGAATTGAAACTTTCATTATTTATTTCTGGTTAACCAAATTACTTTGTAGGTAGTTAGGATGATCACTGGTCATCATCTATTCTTTAATATTTCAATTATTAGTGTTGCCTTTGTCCTGTATTTATTTCAATGAATAGAATAAAATTGAGTAAATTATTTATTGCTTATTTTACAAGACTATGATAAGGGAAAGTAACCACTTCTCTTTTAGCCACCAATGCTGTATTATTCAATTCTATGATATGTTAAAATATCATGGCCAAGAAAAATTATAGAATAATGAGTTACTTGGGCTTATAGTTCTTCAAGGTTAGAGTCCATGATGGTGAACCAGAAAAAGCATGTAGCAGACATGGTGATGAGAGCAGTAGCTGAAAGTTCATATCTTAAACTGCAAGCACTAAGCAAAGGGAGAGACCTAGAAAACGGTACATCTTAAAATTACAAAGCCTGCTCCCAATGGCATACTTTGTTTCAGTAACAGCACACCTCCTAAACCTACACAACTAGTGACATCAACTGGGGACCATGTACTCAGAATCCATGACTACGGGGGACATTTTTCCCTCACATTACCACAAAAGCTTACATTGTTTCTATCAAAATGCTCAGAAAACCTGAAACTTCTAGAATGCTGGCATCTGCACTTTTTGTTTTGTTTGGTTATTTATTTATTTATTTTTGAGACAGTGTTTCTCTGTGTAGCCCTGACTGGCCTGGACTCACTTGTAGGCCAGGCTGGCCTTGAACTTGCAGAGATCCACCTGCCAATGACTCCCGAGTGCTGGGATTAAAGGTGTATGCCACCACTCCCTGAAATTAGAAATAACTGTGAACTGCCATGTGGATGCTGGGATTTGAACCCAGGTCCCTTGGAAGAACAGCCAGTGCTCTTATTCACTAAGCAATCTCTCCAGCCCAACATCTTTTTTTAAAAAAGCTACTTCAAAATGATAAATTACCAACAAGTAAGATAATTTCTTTATAATACGCATGTTAGACAATTACACACTTGAACTGATAACATTATTCATGATAACTAAGTAAATGTATGGTACCACTGTATTATTTAAAAATAATTGCTTATATGCAAAATTTCTAAGACAGATATTACATACCAAAATGTTTACAATATGTCAAATGTTTGCTATCAGTATAACTAGATACATATATGAATGAACAAATCAGTAATGATATCTCAATTTGTAAAATATAAAATGAAGTTAATATAATTTTAATATTATTTCTATAAATGTCCAAAGAAGAATTTGTAGACATGATTAAGTTTATCTTTTCATTTAATATTTTTATCACTATATACAACACTTGTTTCAACCCCAAATAAAATTATGCTCACTGAAACATCAAGAAAATAAAGTTGCCAAGTTTACTAATGTAATACCATTTATGTATTAGTGAAATGAATATGCCACAGAGAACTAGAATACATCTTTGGAAATTTACTAATATTAGTAACATTGAAAAGTTTAGAAGAAAAAAAGAGGAAAGCCTCGAACTCATTGACAAAGGAGACAACTTTCTGAATAGAACCAATAGCTCAGTCTCTAAGACTAGCAATCAATAAATGAGACCTCATGAAACTGACAAGATTCTGTAAGGCAAAGGACACCATCAGTCAAACAAATCTGCAACCTACAGATTGGGAAAAGATCTTTACAAACTCCACTTCTGACAGAGGGGTAATATCCATAATTTATAAAGTACTCAAGAAATTAAACACCAAGAAACCAAACAATCCAATGAAAAAATGGGAAACAGAGCTAAACCAAGAATTCACAGAGAAAGAATCTCTAATGGCAGTAAGCCATCTGAAGAACTGCTCAATATCCTTATTCATCAGAGAAATGTAACACAAGACGACTCTGAGACTCCATCTCACACCTGTCAGAATGGCTAAGATCAAAATCTCAAATGACAGCACATGCTGGTTATGTTGTGAAGAAAGGGGAACCCTCCTCCATTGCTGGTGGGAGTGCAAGTTTGTACAACCACTATAGAAATAAGTCTGGCGATATCTTAGAAAACTTGGAATAGTCCTACCACAAGACCCAGCCATACCACTTCTGGGTATACATCCAAATGATTCCTCACCAAACCACAAGGACTTTTCCTCATCTATGTTCATAGCAGCCTTATTTGTAATAGCTGGAAACTGGAAACAACCCAGATGTCCCTCAACTGATGAATGGATTAAAAAACTGTGGTACATCTATGCAATGGAATACTACTCAACTATCAGAAACAAAGAAATCATGCAATTCACAGCAAAATGAATGGAACTAGAAAAGCTCATCCTGGGTGAGCTAACCCAGACTCAGAAAGATGCACATGTCATCTACTCACTTATAATTGGATCTTAGCCACATAGTATAGGATAACTGTCCTACAACCATTACACCAAAAAAAATCAGGAACATAGACTTTGTTACCTATTAAGGGGACAATTTGCCCTAGGAGTGCTACCATGTTGGCCCCCAGTGAAAGAGGAAGCTCTTAGCCCACATATGACTGTTGAACTGAGAGGGGCTGATATGTAGGGACACTCCATATTGGAGGAGTGGGAAGGGTGGGAGAGGGAGGAGAGAGTGGGAGGGTGGATTTGGGAGGGGTAGAATGAGGGCACTGTGATGGAGATGTTACTTGAAGTAATAAATAAACTAATAAATAAATAAATAAATAGATAAATAAATAAATAAATAAACCATTTCAACCATTAAAAAAAAAAAAGAAAGAAAGAAAAGAAAAGTTTAAAGGTCCTGGTCTCTCTAGAGCCATAATTCATGATAACATGTATTTTAAATATCAAGTATTCACTAATTTTACCAAAATAAAGAGAATAATTATTCTAAATATTTACATAGAAACATATTCTAAGCATAAGTGATTCTGATGAGTTTGATTAATGGATTGATTATTTTGAATTGTAACGATAACTTCATTCTCTTTGTTTTACATTCAGACTGAGTTTGATTTGGGAATGATATCAAATTGGTAAAATTTTCTGGGTTTTTGTGGCTTAATATATTGTGAAATAAGCACAAGTTTCTGGTTCTTAAATTATCTGTCAACCTACTTCTGTGTCGGCACCTTCCTGCTCTTAGGACCCTGCACATCTAAATCTTTATGGCCAAGGAAAATCAAGCCATTAAGAATTATTAATGAAAGAGAGGGGCTCAATATGCTGTTCTGTGAATAAGGAATTTAAAATTGATTTTTGTGGGTTTTATTTCCTTTTCCTCCTTCTAATAGCATGCTCCTTAGCTCATTTTTGGATAATTTATGTTGAATTGTTTGAAGCTCATTAACAAACATTCACATTTGGGCCATAATTTCATTGAATACTTAGTAGATAGAGGAGTAAAGAGCCAAACACATAAGCCTCCCAAATCTTTAATTTTGTTACTTGGTGTGGCAAAGTGTTTTGTGTGCTTATTGATTGAAGATCATTGATTATTATCCTTGACTCCGTTCTCAGGGCCAACATACTCACAATGAATCCTACCAGAATATCTAAGTCAAGGAAGATATGGTGATGAAAGCAGAAGAAAGAAAAAGACAGAGAAAGGGAGATATTTTATAACTTGAAAGAAATGGGTTTGAAGATGGAGAAAGAACTCTGGAGACTATGAAAAGGGATAAATGACATTTACTAAATTGCATTTAGCCTGGAGTCTACATACAATTTTAGGAAAAGAATATAAAAATATGATGAATTTTGTTTGGGTGTAGAGCAGGTGTTTGTATGTTTTTATAGTAGAGTATCTACTATAGTAGTAGTAGCTCAGATAATTTTGAAACTCAATGTTGTAGCAGAAGTTCTCTTCCCTTATAGGAAAAATGTTTTTTATGAAATTTGTTCTAGCTGTGATAGAAGAGGGAGTTCAGTAAATTATCTTATTCACAAAACTTATTTTTTTTGCAAAATTTTGCAATTTATACTAAAATTGTGAAATCAGGACTATGACATGTAGTCATTGATTACTTAAACAGTCACTCTAGAGAAGTACTGTAGAGCTTAATCAGATTTTAAAGAATATAATTTGGAGGCTCTAAATTCTGTATTATTACATGATACATAAACAATGAGAGAACAATTCAGAATTTTCATAAATAACTGACAGAAGGACACTAAATAGTTTAAACTTTTTGCATATTTCTACAAATGAGTCAATTTCAGTGACGGTGAGTATTCATAGCTTAAAACATGATCATTAGTTCTCAAGGCAGTTCTGCTCCTCAGAACAATTTTGCCATCAGTAAGTTAGAGTCTATTTTGGCTCCAGCTCTTGTGCCTTAGGGTGACAGACTGTGGGTGACCATCCAACTGAATCCAGAACATCTGGAGCTCAGATCTCCATGGAGGATAAACAGCGGGGCAGGGCCAGCAGAAACCATGCCAGATGTGCTGTAATTATTGTATTTGCATGGGAAGTTGGTTCTGTGTACTTCATCATTCCTCACACTTTTTAAACATCTGATAAAAAATGTGGTGCTTTATTTAGGATTGTTGGCAGCATGAGAATCCTCTGTGGATTAATCTCTGCTAACAGAAAGAGAGAAAAAGACTTTTTCGGCCATTGTCTAAATTTCAAAAAGAAACTTAGCAAATAAGTAGCAGATTGTTAGACAGAGTTTAACTCTGAAAACAATCCATAACAACCACTGAGAAGGACTGATGGCAGGGTATTCCAGTTCATTTGTTTTAAGTCAATCATAGTTAATGCTCACAAAACAGGATAATATTTTATCAAAAGTGACAGAAAAATGATCCAATTTAGTTTCATTTCAAACTCTTCAAAAGTACTAGGAGTAATCATATAAAGATATATTGAAGTACCCAAACCTTTAAAGTTTAGAAACTAGTAATATTAAAATGTATGAAGAAGGTAGTAAGAACAGTATTTGTATAAGGCAATGTCAGGATAATATGAATATACACACTCACTTCTTCAGGAATGTTTTTTAAGATAACTACTTCTCAGCTTTATCTAGAAATTCTCAAGGGCAAGATTCCAAGGAAACTTGTGAAACACTTTTGCTTCACAAAACACCAAAGGCAACCTTTATCTGACTGCTATACTATTTCATCCTGTACAGTCTTAATCCTAAGGACCCAGGGAGTCCTTTAATAATTATGAGGTTAAAAGAACAATAAAAATACACAAATTAAAGAGAGAGAAAGAGAGATAGAGATCTCAATTGTTTGAAGAAACATGTGGTTGCCAGGATCCACCTCACTTTTACATATTTTTTAGCAGAATAATAAATCTCCACTTAATCTAAGCCCATACACACAAGGACCCTGGTGTTTCCAACCTTCATCCCTCCCCTTTCATATACACATATGCTGGTGTGAGTGTCAATGTGTGCTGGAGAGTGTGGAGGTCAGAGCCTAAATTTGAGTGTCATTCCTTAGAAGGGAACTCTCTTGATGGTTTTTATCTGTTTTGAGAGATAGTCTCTGACTATATAGTCCCTGGGTTTGGGACTTGCTTATTTTTATTTTTTTCTTTATAAATAATAAATTCATTCTCAGTTAGAAAAGGGAAGTGCACACAACACAGAGAATAGGAACTGGAATAACCCTCAAAAACCAGCAAATACAATTTTTTTCAAGCATAGTTATATCTCTTCTTTTTCAAACAATAAGGAATAAGTATGAAAACTATAAGGTATGACAGACATTCCCAATATCCAGTACATATGTATTTAGCAACTAATAAGAATATTCTATTATCTATCTATCTCAAGTTTAAAGTTTTATACCTAGATCAATTTCCATCCTAACATTCCTTACCAACTTAAAAACATCTTCTTAGACCTGGAACATCCTTTTAATTCCTAAACAACTTAAAACTTAACTGTGAGACTATAACTATCTAGTCTTCAACCACTTCATAGACGTGAGAAGAGTAAATATAATTGAATGAACAAGAAATACACAGCAAGCAGCTTCCAAAACTAAGAAATGACGGACACCATTCTGCTTGGACAGTCCCAAATTTCTCTCTATTATGTTGGAGCATCTATCTTCAGCTTATTGATCTAATATCTCTGACAGATATTAATCGTAAAGCAGGAATTATGAAGGACTTGCCTACCTTGTTTTGTCAGACCTAGGCTGTTGACTTAGCTGCTTCCAAGTTTTGTCAATTTCAGACAGGATTCTCTCTAAGGTTGATGCCAGGGCTTTTTCTTGCCCAGTGGCTAGCTTGCCACTAATTCAACCACCTCCTAATGAAAATTCTTTGATGCTCATCATCTACTTGAAGTACAATGGGGGGGGGTGCTGTCAGGAGCTGTCACATCTCAATATGAAAAAAAAAAATCATTAGTTAAGAAACGATTTTTGGGCTGGAGAGGTGGCTCAGTCATTAAAGGTTAGGCTCACAACCAAAAATATAAGAAACGATTTTTAAATGCCATTTTTTTAAAGATCTCTTGAGACTTTTGAAGACTATCTCCATACATTTGAATAAGCAAATGTTGCTTGTCTCTGGGCAATTTATATGATTAACTAAAAAACATCAGTGATAAACTAAACTAGTGCCTAACAAAACCACAAATTTGAATGTCTATTAGTTTATATGTCTTAATTTTCCTAAACAGATTGTGACAGTTACTATCAGAAGACCAAGGCTTCACATTGCATTTTAAAGAATTACTGAAGCACAATACTGTAAACAGAGTGAACCTTAATTTTGTATCAATATACAAAGATCTATACCAATGTAGACAAATATAACATTAATTTTGTATCATTGTACAAGATATGTGTATATTCAATACTCTTTTCTTTTTTCTTTTTCATTCTTATATCATGTCTATATCCCCTTTATTTTTATTTTCAAGTCTTCTCTTCCTACATGAGAGAAAAAGAAGGATAGAGAAAAGAAAAAGTGATGGGGTGATGTTATGCATTCTAAATGTTAATTAATCTGCTCCCAGAAGCTTGATTTCTGTACATCAGGGAATGCTGTGTTACCTTGCTTATCTCTAATTGGTTAGATAAATGATGAAGCCTGAGATTGGGCAAAGACAGAGGTAGGTGGAACTAAGGTGCTTGGATTGTTGAAGCAGAGAAAGCATCCAAATTCATTGAGATTCAAAGGTTATGCCTTTACCTTTCATGACATACAACATTTGCATCTATGTTATTATGGGACAGAGCTTACACAAAATGCAACATGAGGGAAACTCAATAGTTTGGGAATGTTCTTTGTCATTGTAAGAGGGAAATGGCTCTTAACATACATGGAATATAAAGATTAATTGCTATTTGTTGATGCTACTAAAATTGTCATAAACACAAAGGAAGAGAGTTGAACATGAAAGAAGTTTTCAAATTACAACAACAAATTTCAACTTTATTTCCTAAATACTAATTTATAATGATTAAACTGAAAGAGTTTATGGTTGTGTTTGAAGGGAGAGCAGATGTATCATAACTTACACTGGTTGAAATATCTTTCCTGTCACTTACTATTGAATATAAAAGACTATGTTAAAGAATCTTTTAAAGTAAGGGGATATGGAATTTAGTGGCATAAAGTGGGAAAAGGGGAAAATGGAACAAGAATGATTACATGGGGTGGATAATAGGAAAACAGGATGGAAAATGTCATTTGGGGAGGGGTAACTAGCACTAAAAATCATTTGACAAATCCATATGAAAATTTACTATTGCAGAAGTCTCCTAAATATGCATATATAAAGAGAATTTTAAATTGAGTTCAGCTATACTGAGGCACAATACCCAACTAGACATCATATACTACCAACTAAAAAAACTCAATAGCAGAAAAGGATTATCAGTTTTGAATGGGTGTCCAATAGAATCCCATAGGTGCATATATATATATATATATATATATATATATATATATATATATAT